>LBNU01018493.1:0-28212 GCA_014162995.1 Artemisia annua | reverse complement strand
AAAAAATTAGAAAAAGAAAAGTAGAAAAAAACATACGGACTACCATCCCGTTTCTTTTATGTTTGTTTATGTTTTTGTTATTTTATTTTTAGCTTAAGATTGAGTCGAGTCTTGGCTTAGCAACATTGTATAGTGCATGTATTTGATCATGATAATTAACTCGCCACCATTAAAATACCCTTTATTCCAACCAAACTGTGTTTATCATATCCTTACACCTTACGTTACAACGCTTTGGAAAGCCCTCTTTGATAGTTTATCTTAGGTGCTTACGCCTAGTGGAAGAGTAATTGATCCTCTCCCAAGCCTATGGTAATCTATTTGCTATGACAGGTAGTGAGAGATATTTTCCATTTTCATTTATGAGATATTATTCTATGACACTTGAGAGATGAGAGTATCCAAACGCTATTTGTGAGGTGCTAGTGTATGATTTCCGTGCTTATTATGATTAGGGTCGAATGACTATCTGTTGTAATTACTTTTATATTTGTGTTAAATGACCCCTAACTCATATCTTGATTGGAATAAAAGCTTATTTGCTTGATGACAAGCAAATCTCAAGTGTAAGGGTATTTGATGAGACGAAAAGTGTACCATTTTTGAGGGGTCATTGAAGCCCTAATTCGAGTAAATGTGATCAAATATTGCCCTAAATCGTTCCTTTTGTCATTTTAGGTACTTTTGAGAAGATTTCTGGAAAACATGCTAATTTGGACGTTTTTGGAGCATAAAAGTGAAGAAACGACAAAGTCTCAAAAGAAGCTGGAAAACCTTCCTGACGGCGTCAGAGTCACAAGGTGACGCCGTCAGCCAACATTGACAAAGGAGTAAAATCAGATTACACTAGACGCCCTATGAAGAAAAAAAAGATGTTTACACCTGACGGCGTCAGGTGTTAGAGAAAGTAGGCCGTCAGGTGTAATGCTAAAGAGTGACGGCCTAGAGCACATTTACAAGTGACGGCGTCAGAAGTAGATTTAGGCCATCCGAGAACCCTAATGACGGCGAGCTGACGGCATCAGAACCCATAACCTGACGCCGTCAGAGTGTAAAATCTATATATACTTTTCTATTTTTCATTTATTAGTGTGGAACTTTTGGTACAAGTTTGGGAAAAACCCTAAAGACGAATTTGGCTGTATTTTCAAGGGTTTTTCACCCTTGAATCCTTCATGTTCAATTAAAGATAAGTCCTCACTTAAATTAATCAATATGTCTATGTGTTGGTTAATTATATCTTATGCTTGTCTTTCAATTAACATGCTAGGCTAGATTTTTCTTGTGTTTGCTTAGATCTAATGAAACCTAACTATTAATTATTGGTTGATTGGTGTGTTATTACTTTTTTGGGATGAATGTTTCATCAATGTTAGGCTTAAGAAAACTGGCAATACTCCTATATGGTAACATGCTTGAACGTCTTAAGAAACATGTAACTAAGGCATACTAGGTTATTAAGGTAGTATTTAACGCATGAGCCACTGTTTACAATCCCTATGATTATGTGTACGCATAGTTGTAGGAGGAGATAAGAGCTCATAGAATTGGGGAGATATGTATGCCACCCCATGAATTGTTAAGGAATACACCCGTCATCCACGCAAGTAATACATACACCAATTAACCGGTAAAAGATAGTTAGGGAGTAAGGAAATCTAAGTAAACACACTTGTCTCCATGTAAGTTCTCACAACCACAATAGTTTAGTTATTTTATTTTTGATTGCAATTGTAGTTTTTGTGTTAGTTGACTAGCAACTAATTCCGCCCACTCCTCCAATACCCGAGATTTTACTTGCTTTCATAAAAATATAAAAATACAAAAATAATCTTCCTTCACCCTTAGACCTTTTAGAGTAGTTTTTCTAACCTAACGAACACTATTCCCTGTGAGAGAACGATCAATCCCCCGTACTTACCACTACACTATACTACACCGACCAGGTACACTGCCTGGTGGGATTGCAAGCTTCTCAAGATCCCTTGAGAGGTAAAACCTGTTGCGTGGTCGCAATCCCACGTCATCACAGGTTCACCTCAATTGTTTCAAAAAGGTTCGTAGTACAATCCAATTAAAAGGTTTATAACAAGGTTCATTTAGGAGGGAGTCTCCCAAAAGGCAGCATTTATAAAAGCAATCTTTAATGATGGTTTTCTCAAAGTGTCCTTTCAAAGTAGTCTTCATGAAATTATAAAGTCTTGTGTAAAAATGGTATTAAATCATATTAGAAGCGTCGTCATAAAATAGTTTCTCCTTTCAAACATTTCCATATCATAATTAAGAAAAGTTTTCACATCCTATTAATATGCTCCAAAAGAACCCCAAAGTTTCAGAAGGTCCAATTACTAAGGTTACAAAAGGTTAACGAACGGTTTAGGTCAATATCACCATGAGGGTTCAAACAAATGCCAATAAGATCCCAATACCACGAAGTACCTCAACTTCAGAGCCAAGGTCCAAAGGTTCACACAAATCAAAGGTTCAAATATCAAAAGCAAGTCAAATATCAAGGGCTCATTCATCAATGAGATAGATCAACTAAGAAAGCCTAACAATAAGGCTCAGAATCAAATGACAAGATCAAACAACGCAGTCAAAGAGAGGAATGACAAGTCATACGAAACCTTTACTAAAAAGGTCAGAATATATGTACCTTCGCCGAATCAAACAAAACCAAGATCAACAAAAGGAGAAGGATCACTCCCGCTTCACCAGACCTAGAAGCAAGTGCATACGAATTACGAAGAGTTCAAATTGCATAGGCTACCTCTTTTAGCTATCTTTCCATTTTTAAAAGCTTTTCATATTTAGCAGCTTCCTATTTTAGGTAACTTTCCATATTTAGAAACTTTCCACTTTAAGTAGGTTGAGCATTTTAGAAGACTTTCTATTTATAATAGGTTTCCTTATTTAGAAGGTTTCCACTTTTAGAAGTTTCCATAAATAGTACTTTCCACAAATAGCAGGTTTCCGTAAATACCAGGATTCCAAAATTAGCAAGTTTCCAATTATAGACATACCCAATATGATTAGCTTTATCATTTTAACAAGTTTCCGGAGATATACGTTACGGATTTCATTTAATATAAGTTTCCCGAGATTAGGGTTTAAAATGACAACTTCCCATATTTTAGGGTTTACTATACAAATATGCCAAAGTTCAAGGTTTAAAGTGTAATCATTGCAATTTTCCATATTTATCAAATTAGTCCAATAGTTAAAAATAATTACCAATCACTCCCTTAAGTTTACAAATATTACAAATCAAACCCTTAATTTACATTATTTCCAAAATATGTCCTTATTAATATTTATTTTACAATTATAACCATATTTAATTCAAATTAGCACAATTAACCCTTAATTATCAAAAGTATACCATTTCAGCCCTTAATACAATATTTATTCAGAACATCCCCTTAACTTTCACAATTTGCAAGTTTAGTCCTTTAATTTAAATAATTACCATTTATATCCTTTAATTGTCTAATTTGCAACCAAATCCTTTTTAGTTATCAAAAATACACTCTTAGTCCTTCAATATTTTTAATATACGAAATAATCCTTATATTATCAGAAATTACAAAAAACAACCCTTCACTTATACAAATTTCCATTTTATATCCTTATTATTTATTAATTACACCTTAATCCATAATTAAATCATTTAACACATTAGTCCCTTAGTTTCCAGAAATTACACAATTTATCCCTCATGATTAAATATGTACAAATCACTATAAAATACCAGAATTTACAAAACAAACCCCTCCATTTTAATTAATTTCAAATCATACATAATTAATTCCATAATTAACATTTAACCCTTCTAATTACAAAATTAACACTTAACACTCTCATATTATATTTTCTACTATTTACCCACTGTCCAAAACAAGTTACAAAAATGTCCCATAAGTATATAAAATCAAAAAATCCACCCTTAACTTATATAATTACAATCGGTAAACTAATAATCTTAGAATTCATTATCCCTAATTCACCAAATCATGTAACCATTTTTCTTGACATCATTAAACATTATTTGAACCAGAAAAATTACAAAAACTTTAACCCTAATTTGATTTGATCAATATTCACTGTATTTCTCTTATTATTAAATTGGTAAAACATTAACAATTACAAACAATCCATTTACGCCTCAAATTCACAAGGACCAATTTTATTAGAGTTATAAAATCATAATTACATGTTAGAAAAATATTGTTGAGCATCCAAAAATTCAGAACAAGCGTATACAATTTTATGCGTTTTTAGGGCTTCTAATTCATTTAATGCCATATGAATTACAAGAAATGCATGGATCATGAATAACATTTTATATGGATCATATACAATGTAAAGAGAGTTAAAAAATACCAGATATATTTTAGAATGAGAGGATTAGGCGTGGCGAATTTGTATCTCTAGGCTAGGGAAAAAATGCTTCAAAAATTACCACGGCTCACACGAATGACCCACAAACCTCAAGACTATTTTTTATACTTCCCTTGCACTGCTATAGACTCAAAAAAAATATGGGAGAATCCAGAAAAATCGTATGTAGCCTAGAGGATTTTTAGGAGAGTTTAGGTATTTTTAAAAGTGGTAAATAAGAAAATAAAATGGGTAAACCGTGTTTTAGGGATTTCCATGAGGTAATTTCGGCCCTAATTGATTTAGGGGTGTAATTTTCTGATTTTGCAATTGTTTCCTTAATTAGCCAATATTTATCTCTCTTTAATTTACAATTTATAATTTATATATTAATTATAAAATTATAAAAGTATATATATTCGGCCATAATTATTTATTTAGGTGAAATAATCATTTTTCTAACTTTTAATTTTATTATAATGATCACACAAAAATATTACATAGCCTAGATTATTAATTTCCAATTGTTTGTGATCGTATGATAATTGTTTTTTATTTAGGTCTTGTTTGGTAAACGTACACGATTCTTCAAATTTTCAAATTGGAGGGCATTATAGTAATTTAGACGTGTTATGAAAGAGTGGGTTTTACAACTGCGACCTTGTAGGGGTTTGAATTTATCATCCTTAAATTTCTTTATTTTTATCCATTTAGTCCCATGTTCTGATACAAAGTCCCGTAAGGCATCTACTGCCTCCTGATACCAATCCTTGTAACCAATTGTTACCTTTTTCTTCAATCGTTAGCTTTGTCCAACATTCACAGCTTCAATTGTTAGCTTCATACACACTTCCCAACCAATCATGTTGGTTTATAAAAGTTACTATTTCTTCTTCTTCTTATTTTCATTTTATTACTTTTTTATTTTCATTTTTTTCACAATGTCAACTAAGTTGCTCAGTTTTTTACATTTGTCCATTTTACTAATTAAATATCTCTTTTTTTTTTCTTTTACCATGTTGCTTACTTTGCATTCCATCACCATGTGGAAAGTTATAGGATACAAAGAACACACTAGCACCCGAATCATACAAAACTCGAGCGGGTACGAAATTAACGAAAATTATACCCGAATCATGTAGTGGCGAAGTGCATTCTGTTTTAGTTTGGTCTGAGTGTTATGGGGGGTGGGGGTGCTCTTTTTGTTTCTGGACTCAACCAATGATGATTGAGGAGAGTGGACTTCCATCCACTTTAACACTAAAAACAACAAGGAATTTTATAATCATTTGTTTAGCAGCCATTGTTTTGGGCTTTATAGTCATCATTCGGTGTTTTTGTGTATTTGTAGTGGCACTTCTAGATTAGTTTCGTTGTAATTTTTTTTGTGATTAACTAGTTATAATACCCGTGCACGCATGGGGTTTTTCCAGAAAAATTTAATTATATAATATTATCGTTTAAAAACAAAAAATCTTATATATATTTTAAAAAGTTAGAGTATCAACATGTGCGAAAGTAACAACAATAGTTAGCAGAAATTGTAAATATAACAGTGGCATCGACCCTGTATTTGATTCTTGAGTGTGTCTCCTTATAATGTTATTGGGCCAAAGGTTCTTTGATCACATAAGTTTACACATAAATCAAATTTATTTCAAATTTTTTGTTTAGTATATGGATATATAAGAATTTACCCGTGAAAATTATGATATAAGTACAACTAATAAGTATGCATGAGTTTTTCATTATGTGTTAATATCTATTAATATTTTGTAAAAATTTTATTGGATGAAAAATTTAACTTTGTTCAACAGACATAGATGTTAATGTTGAGGTTGTTGTTGTTGTTTAACTTTAACTATTGATATCATGTTGTACAAAATGTGCGAGTTTAGTAGCACATAATGAGTGTTGATGGAGTTAAAATATACTTCGTAAAGTTTTCTAAAAGTGTTTTTTCAGACATCCGTATATAAACTTTAAATAATAATTACATGAGTCGTTATAAGTACAATCACGTATATTTATTTTCATATCACAGTAACTCGTATTTACCATTTGATATTTATATTACCGTTAATAATAATTTAACTGTATTTAATATTCAAACCCGTGTACGTATAGATTAAACTTTTAAATAGGATAACATGAGTTCTTATTTATATTTAATGTACATAGTAAAAAGATATTTTAATAGATGAAAGTTGAAAACTAATATTTATTTTAAACGTATTTAACGTATATTAAAACTAATTCGTACATTTATAAAATTTTGTAAGTTTAATGGATGGAAGTCTCAAACCAATACTAATATTCATGTAATTGTAAACAAAGTTCATATTATAAAGTGTAGGGGTTATTTGTTTATTATATAAAGTTATCAAAAAACATGGAGATTTATAATTTTAAACTTAACTCCATATAATATATTTAAAATTCAACAACTAATGTTTAATTAATTACCTCCTTTTTTTTAAGTTTTTATTTTCGTAAATTTGACAATTTTTATGTGTTTTTTTTCCTTAATAAAATTCTCCACCAAATTTATTAAAGTTTGACCAAAATCAATTCAATTTTGACTTTTTATTTGCCAATCATATTGCTCGATTTCGACTATATGTCAAAATCGAGCATTCCTATTGGTCCAATTTTTTTCCACTAAGATTGTTTTGTCAAAAAAACTCCAAAATTTACTATTCACAAGTTATTATTCATCATTACTATTCACCAATCACTATTCATCATTTTACTATTCATCGTTTTCGGAGTCAGTTTGAGATTTTGAGAAACGTTCAGAAATTTTACTATTCATGTGACACTATTCACATTCATCATGCATCTTCTCGTAAACCTAGTTTACGGATATTCAAATTCGCGAAGCCAGTTTGGTTTAGCTGCGAATTCATGCATCATCAGTAAGGACACATCATAGACTGGAGCGGCCTAAATATCATCAGTACATTAGGTCATGCACGGGTTTGTGTGTTTTCATTTACGTATGTTTAAATGTTTAAATAACGTTAGCACTCAATTTTTACTACTAACAATATACCCGATACTCCCGTCTACGATCCTATTATATTTTCATACTCATTATAATGATATAAAAATTATATTATTAAATTACCCGGTGTTTTGAGACCTGTTGCTATATTTTACGATATACTCTAATAATTTCGTCGGATTTCGATATTTCAACACGACAATTGTTTTAACACCCGATTCTCATCAGGAATGTAATTTTATAATTTTTACAACATCGTTATATTCTATTTGGTACCGTTCAATTTTATTTCTAGCAAACTCGATACCCGGAATCCCCTAAAACTATTAATATCTACTTATATCTACACAAAAGTCTTGCAAAGTTCTTACACACTCTATCCCTCCATACCTTGCCGCCGCCCCCCCCCCCATTCTAATCTCTTACACATTGAAAATTTTACACTTACTTCATTAATGTTATGTACCTTTTTGTCCAAATACATTTCCAAGCCATAATATATTTATCAAACCTCAAAAGTATTATAACACTAGCAAGAATAAAAAGAAGAAAAAAAATATATCTCTTCTTCCTCTCTTCTCCAACTCACGGCCAACCACAAGGATAAGCAAGATTCATCATTTTTTTTCAANCCCCCCCCCAATCCTAAACTCTTACACATTGAAAATTTTACACTTACTTCATTAATGATATGTACCCTTTTGTCCAAATATATTTATCAAACCTCAAAGTATTATAACACTAGCAAGAATAAAAAGAAAAATATCTCTTCTTCCTCTCTTCTCCAACCCACGGCCAAACCACAAGGATAAGCAAGATTCATCCATTTTTCAAGTTCAAGTAATATACAAGCTCTATTAGTACTCCTTTTAGGATTTTGAAATAAAAATCAAAGGTGTTATTAGGTTTTCATCTTCAAAACTCACTAATCCTTCAAAGTAAGTATACTAAACTCTTTTTCATAATTTTACCAAGCTCTTACAAAGTTCATATGATTTTTATACAAGTCTTTCATGCATATGCAAGTTTATACCACTCCATTTATACTTTTATATCATTTTAGCCCTAAAAATGTATTATATGTAAACCCTTGGTAGATTAGCTTGGTTTATGATGTTTAGGAACCCATGACACCCTAAGAAGGTGTATGGCAGATTAAGGGATGTTTGGTTGTTGATTGGATAGATTTGGACAAGTTACAAACTAGAAAAATCAATTTTTGGCACTATATAAAAGCTACTGTCCCTATTTGCAAAACGTGGGAAAATCAGGAACTAGGGAGTAATTTTGGACCAAAGTTTTAGAAAATACATTCAAAAACGAAACTATGGCCGCCGGAATGAACAAAAACGAGCTTATAACGAAGGAGATATGATTTTTCAAAGTTTAATGACGGAAAACTATTTTCTGAAAATTACCCTTGCCAGCCGACATTCGACGGACAAAATGAGGCGTTAGACGTAACCTAGAGGAGCCGAACTACTAAAAATGTGTTAGTACATGTTAATACGAAACCGTGGATATAAAGAACGTAGAAAATGAGCTTATAACGACCAAGATATTCGCGTTTGAAACCCGATAACTCTTATACATTTTGACAGCCTCTATTAGAAAAATATTCTACGTACTAAAAACTATATTTTTCAAGTAACAACAATGGAGAGCCGTATTCCTTACCCGTCGAGGCACGTACGATCAAAAGTTTAATAACACGACTATTAGATATCATTTCAAGGTTTTCAAAACGCCGAGTTCTAACACTAACACTTTATGCACAATATTACACGACTAGTTTTGCGAGGCTAGTAGGACATATTTTTCTCAAGTTATGGAAAACATTAAATTTCTACGATAACTATTATTTTCAAATTACGAGTGGTATAGATATCATGTGCATGTACATTCACTACATCACTTCATAATCTAAAGTAGATCATATTCATTCATATTAGGTTGCGGCTAGTGTTCGCGCCTTGTTGTTCCGTTCATTACATATTCATCGCACTACTGTAACAGGTGAGTTTTCATAGACCCGTTTACATTTTATTATTTGTTTTCAAATCCCACGGGGGAGAATACATTGCACCATTTTCCGTACGGGCTGGAGTATCAAATTCAAGTACATTGCTTAAGTTACCACATTGCCTTGTTAAAGTTCTCCTGTTATCATGAACCGTTAATTATGCGTAAGCGAGAGTGAGTGGATAGATCTATTGAGGGTGACGCCTCCATCTGCGTTGGTTATACCAACAGTCAAACGGATGCATTTCATTTTTATCATATTAGAGTGTCTGGCAAAACACTCTGGAGGGGCATTTCATTCAGTCTAGCTTCGGGGTCATGAGCTTAAGGGCTATTGTACTATTTTTCATGTGACTTTTGTCATACACTTTATACTTGAGGTTTCCGTATAACATTTCATTTTTATAAACCAATGGATCTCACCAACATTATTGTTGACCGTTTTAGCAATGTATTTTCAGGTAATTAAAGTAGCTCATGTTGGCATGCATTTGGACCTACTTGGAGTCGCGGAGTCGACGCGCCTCACTTTATATTTCATGCACTTATGTAGCGTTTGATCTTGTATGAACTTGTTTTTCATAAACTTGCAACACCTTTTGGGACCTTGTTTTGTAAACTCTGAATGTTTTTAATGATCAAACGATGTATTTTCTAAACGACACTTTAGGTCGTTCAATATAACCTTGTATGAGATGCCATGACCGTTACACCCAGGTATTCCATTCCACTGCTATCCAGGTAAATTCAGGGTGTGAGAGATTGGTACCAGAGCAAAGGTTATAGCGAACTAGGTTGTCCTTAATACCCTAGACTATAACTACACCATCATAGCATCTCATCATTGTNTGCAACACCTTTTGGGACCTTGTTTTGTAAACTCTGAATGTTTTTAATGATCAAACGATGTATTTTCTAAACGACACTTTAGGTCGTTCAATATAACCTTGTATGAGATGCCATGACCGTTACACCCAGGTATTCCATTCCACTGCTATCCAGGTAAATTCAGGGTGTGAGAGATTGGTACCAGAGCAAAGGTTATAGCGAACTAGGTTGTCCTTAATACCCTAGACTATAACTACACCATCATAGCATCTCATCATTGTAGCATAAGTGCATATATCATTTCATCATTACTTGCATTATGTAGATGCTTATTTATTTTGATTTCACATCGGTTTGCACAGAGATGTCTTCATCCACTCATACAATTATCATTCCTTCGGATTCGGATATCTAGGACATATCATCGTCCACTACTGTTCCGGTATTACCTACTGTTCCATCTCTTGCACCCTCTGGTGATGCCTCTGCGGAGACAGAACCATTCGAGGATGGCGAGTCTGCACCTATTGCACCTACCCCTCCTGTGTCCCCACCGATTCATCGTGGGCCTGCTGATATCCCAGTTATCCAGCCAGGAGAGTTTTTACCCTATGGTCGAGTTTACCGAATATATCCAGGCGGACCGCGCATGAAGCGCACTATTGCTAGGCGATTCCGTCGCCCTATGATCAGATCACCAGCTGCATCTGCATTACTACCACCATCATCAGCACCTACTCCTGACCCACGAGGTCATCCCATTGTGCCTACCTGATACCATCCTCTCAGGCATCGCGAGACTGCGCGAATGAGAGTTGCTTTCCGTACACCATACTCACCATCATCACCATTCTCTCTACCATCACCATCACCATCGGATTTTACTCCAGATGATGCACCATCAGCACCCATTCACCTCAGAGATCCTACACCCTTATCTGACTTGCCGCTCAAGAAGCGTGCACGACCTGACACACCATCTCCAGCTACTACAGATATTACAGAGACTGCACCACCTAGTAGGTTTGAGGTTGGTGAGAGTTCGAGTGCTGCTGTTGCTAGATTACCTACTGCTCCTACACTTGAGACACGATTAGATCAGCAGCAGGAGCAGATTGACAGGGCCTTAGGTCAGTTAGAGGAGATTACTGTGGGCCGAGTTGAGGCGATAGAGGAGGAGCTTGAGGGACTGGTTTTAGGCAGGGTATCTATCGATGTTTCACATCATGGTTTAGAGGCTAGACAGCAGGAGAGTTCTGAGCGTATCACCCGGTTGAGTCAGGAGATGCCGGAGTTGTTTGACAGAGCACAGATCCTATCAAGCAAGAAAGAAGCGGCTCTTCCCACGGCGGAGTCTGCATTGACTCTATTTATTATTTTGGTAAATCAGTGTATCAAGATGTCAATCTTAGATCTTATTTCGGTTCGATACGTATCCCAGGAGGAGCATCACCGCCAGGCCGCAGAGTTAGCTACAGTTCGTGCTTGGATGACTGCAGCAGAGAGCAGGGAGGCTGCTCTTTAGCTTCGAGTTGAGCACTTAGAGGAGATTATGGTTATGATGGACAGGGAGATTCGCTGACTTAGGGGTGGATCAGGTGGAGCACCCGGAGGTGCCTAGTGTTAGACTTTTATCATGTAGCTTTTACTATTATTATCCTAGTCCCAAGGTGTGGGACATAGTTTAAAGAACTTGTTGTCTTTTGGTTGTTGTACAAACAAATGTATCAAGTATGACTCTACTATGTAGGAATGGTTGTGCTATCTATGATATCGGTTCGATGCAACATCACAGTCTAAAGAAAAGATTCTACGACAACAATCATGAATTTTCAACAACAAAGACAAAGAGCTACGAATGCATAACTACAACACAGTCAAAGATGAATGAGCATGTCGGAACGGAGCGAATCCATTGGAGATACCGAAAGTGACGTGTGGCGGATTACAACATCATCTCTCATTTTCACATCAACAAAGACAAAGAACAAAGAACAATGAATCACTTCTACTACAATCATTTTGAAGACATCTAAAGCTACAAATGTCAACAGTTAAAGTCCAAAGACAAAGACGTCAAGCAACCTCGATGACCGTGACGAACTTCTATCCTTCAACAATCCTTCATGACCGATCCTTAGGGGGAGATTGTTAGGATCATAGTTTTCAACTATTCAGTCAAGTCTCGGTCATTTCAGTCAATGTAATAGGTTGCTAGAATTATCATAATTAGCTACATTATTTAGTTACTCGTATGGTTTAATGTTTAAGTTAAGTACACGTCCAATGGGCCTAAAAGCCCATTCGTTTGGATAAGAAGGAAAGGAAGGGTGTTGCCCTATCCTTCTCCTATAAATAGGACATTATGTCTTCTTGTAATATTGTTGGTTAATTTCATATCTTAAGTGGAAGTCTCAGGTACTTACTGCATACAAGACCAGATCTTAGTTACTGAGTTGGAATACTTAGCAGATTCATGCAAGACCCGAAGGATCATCACCTGAAGGCGGTAAAGCAAGTAATCCGATATATCAAAGGAACAAAGGAGCATGGCATAATTTACAAGAAAGAAGGCGGCTGCAAGATTACAGGTTACAGCGACAGTAGTTATGGAATCAACACTGATCAAGGAAAAGGAACTACTGGGATAGTATTTTATTTTGGAGAGTCACCCATTACCTGGTGTACTCAGAAGCAACCAACAGTGGCGCTATCATCATGTGAATCAGAATTCATGGCGGCTACTGCAGCAGCATGTCAAGCTTTATGGATAAAAAGACTACTTAGTGAATTAACTAGATGGGAAGAGAAAAGGATAACGTTGAAGGTGGATAACATTTCAGCAATAGCACTCGTCAAGAACCCAGTTTTTCATGGAAGAAGCAAGCACATCGACATTCACTATCATTTCATTTGGGAATGCGTAGAGAATAGGCATATCAATGTGGAACACGTCAGCGGAGAACTACAAAGAGCAGATATTCTAACAAAGGCTCTACCAAGATTGAAGTTTGGTATGTGTTAATTCACATACCTTTTCATAGCCAAATTCCGACCCAAATAGACTAATTACGCTAACAAATGCCAAAGAAATATGTGTTTTTGTGTTTGTGATCATGCAGGTATGGATATCTCAGAAAAGGACAAAAATCAAATGAAAACCGGCAAAAACGAGCACGAGAGTGGAAAGAGTCAGAAAGTCAAAACTTGGAATCCAAAAGTCAAAGATGAGCTCATTAAGTCAAAAGAAATCCTTCAAGTTTCAGAATTTACAAGTTTGGCCCTTGTGTGAAAGATTGAAGAAATTACAAGAAAGGTCCCTGAAGTTTCATAATTTGTCAGATTTAGCCCCTGAAGATTATTTTGAAGAAAAATGACATCAAGCCCTTAATCTTTTGGAGTTTATCATAAGAAGCCCTTGGAAGATATTTTAAATTTTGGCAGAATCAGTCCTTGGGGTTTCCTAAAATTTCATAAATGGTCCTTGTCTATTTCTATATCTAAATCCTAAAAGCCTAAATGCAAAACCTGGTCCATTTGTGTTTATACAAATCCTAAACCCAACAACACAAAGCCCAATCCCTTTATCCCAAAACCCGGCCCACATTACATTATATAACCCAGGGTTAAAAAATAAGAAAAAAACAATAAAAAAATCTGTAGGATCGATAATATATAAGATTCATGTGGTTCGGGGGGTCGGGGAAGCTCAAAATAAAGGAAAGACATGGTATTTATTAGATTAAGAAAGGGGAAGATGTGTGTGTTTTCTAGAGAGAGAAAGGAAAACCACACACACCTTATGTTACAAATGAGACATCCAACCTTCCTAGTTGTGACTAGGAAGGTATTTATACAAAGAATACAAGGAAATCTATACTCTAATGGCAAGACTAGTCCCCGTAGATAAAGACTAATGCAATTCCCGACAATGACATAACTTTAAGGCTAACAATCTCTCCCCAAAGTGATGTTATACGGTAATTGCTTACAACGTTCCCTACAAGTAAAATTAAATACAAGATATAAGCGCAGCAGCTCCGAGAATGGTCTTCAACCTTCATTGCTTCATTCAGCTACCAGAATCTTCTCAGCTGCCATATCTTTACTTGCAGAAGAACAGTGTGAGCAAATCTAATTAGGGATTAATTGTAAACTGACAACAATGAGTACACTCTCCCCTAATTAGTGCTCTCCCCCAAACTGACAACCTATCTGATGAATGCCCTGAATATGAAGAAGTCTTTTGATAATTAAATGCAACCCGTCTTTAGTCTTCTAACACGCAGCGGAAAATGTAGAATAGACTGTAGACTCGACCTTCTTCAAGACTGTCTATTAGGGGGAACAATGTATCAACATCTTCATCTTCAACAAATGCATTCCAGCTATCTTACGAATAAACCCATAATGTACACATGTAACCAACAAAGGTAGAAACGGTTAAGCCTGGTCACGTGAACCTTTTGTACGTCCTTGATGTACACATTTCTCTCCCCTGATGATTGCGATCTCATCGGAATCAGCATAACATTGTGCACATGAAATATTAACCGGAAGCACTTTTAGCATAGACCATAATCAGCACGTGTGAAGATGTCGATAATCCCAATCTACTAATAATACCATTTGAAATTGTCTAACTCTTTATCAACCCCCATGTATCAAAAACAACGGCTCTCTTTAGTAACCACATGTGAAGATAACCCGATATGACGAACTTGAGAATGAAGTAAAATCCCCAGACTTGCTACTTAAGCTTGTACTATCCTTGTGACTAAGAACGGTGTACCGTATACCCTTAATAAAAGTGTAATAAGCACAATTCCTCTTGATATATCCTCAACTGCANTTTATATATCCTCAACTGCGTGAGACACTGAGCACTACAACGTAACTCCTTAAAGTGATAGCTACTTTGTGGGTATAGAGAGAAAGAATCACAAAAGTAACTAGATATCCAAGTCTTCGTCACCATTAATATATGCCCAAACAAGTCATCTTCGCGGGAGGGAAGAAAGAAAGAAGACGAAATAAGTACACGCGCCCGTAAAACGTCTCGTCAAACCCAAATAAATAATAACGAATCATCCTCGTAGTCACCTTTGATATGCATTGAAAACTATAACCGTGCGATATGTATCCCCGTGAAATTTGTAACGCAAAATACCAAAATACCACTCGTTTAATAAACAATTATTAAAACATATCCAACATATTTGAATAACACTTTAGTTTGTTTTAATAATTTTACCAGCCTATTAAATCATTTATGATCAAGCCCAGTCCACGAATCATGTGATAGTGTATTGTAGCCCTATACTCGATCCAATTCATATCAGCCCAATATCTGAAAGACGAAGCCCACCAAGAAAGATACAGATCCAGTCTATTTGTAATACCCGTATAAGACATATAACTCATATAGTCTCATTACATCTTAACCCTAACACACATTTCTTATTATGTCCGCCCCCATCATAAACTTTTCCTCCACCAAAAACTTCTCTTCCAAATCCAATCAATCTCATCTCAGCTTCATCACAATTGAATCATCTCCATCAAATAACAAACACAACAAAAATAAATATTTGATTCTGAATGATTACCACAACCGAATAACACAATCATAGTGCTTCCCTTTTGTTCACTTCAGTTTGAGTACGACACAGTGATGGCTTCATGATTTTGATTCGGCTTCAAGATCCTTTCAAAAGGGGTCTCGGGTAGGTGTTAAATTGTGGTTGCATATTTTAGTTTCTGTAAACCGAAATAAAGATTGGAATTGTTTGATTGTGATGGAGGATGGAGTAGGTTTAGATGCAGTTGTTGTTGGGATTGTTTAAACATGGACTGATGATGTTTTGGTAAACTGAAGTCTTGAGTTGTGGTATAATGGTTTAGTGGTCATGTTCTGCTTCTTCTTCTCAATCTTTTTCTTTCAAAAAGATTTCGAAAGTTTTCATTTAAAAGATTTCAAAAATTTTGCAAAAAGATTTCGATAATAACTCAAGTTATCGACAAAATTTTTTCGAGAACTTTATTATCGAGAAACTTTCAACTTAGCGAGATCCATAATTTTCGAGATCCTCGGTTATCGAGATTATTATTTCGACAGATTAGGGTTTTGAGATCTCGAAAACCACAAGTGTTCTCGATAACAATTAAATCTCGAAAACAGGTACATTTCGAGAACTTCTTATACAAGAAGTTTCGATTTTTCCGGTGAAAATTCCGATCCCGATGAGTTTTTCCGACCACCTTTCACGGATGGTACAAAAACTAGTCCCAAAATATGATGTAACATAAACTGTTGACTATGACTTAACCAAAAAGACCACAGAAACAATTTGTAAACTTGTATAACGCGGATAGGGACTGTTTGACCATAAGGATACAATAAATCTGTGTATAGAAACTGTTAAAGCATAAAGGACGAGAATTTTTTTTTCTCAGATCCAAAAAAATTCGAGTAAAAATAGATTCGAACACATGATACGAACCACAAGAATCAATAAAGTAACACCATGAGCTCTAATACCAATTGTAGGACCGATAATATTAGTGATTCATGTGGTTCGGGGGGTCGGGGAAGCTCAAAATAAAGGAAAGACATGATATTTATTAGATTAAGAAAGGGGAAGATGTGTGTGTTTTTCTAGAGAGAGAGAGGAGAAAACCACACACACATAAAGTTACAAATGAGACATCCACCCTCCTAGTTGAGACTAGGAGGTGTATTTATACAAAGAACTAACCTAACTTAGCACTATTGACTAAACTAGTCCTTGTACTTTGATTCTAATGCAATTCCCAACTATAACATAACTTTTAAGGCTAACAGTTGTGCTATCTATGATATCGGTCCATGTAGGCCGAAATTTTCATGTATTATATTCATGTGTCGTGATTATATTTATGATGTTTCGTGGTTGTTTCCTTATTGTGATTGTATTTATACATGTTGTGGTTGTATTTATACATGTTGTGGATATATATACATGTCGTGGTTGTATATATTTTGTACGATGATCATTTCTAGTATGATTTCTCATTGTTGTATTCCGTTGTGATTTATCAGAATTATGTCACCGAAGAAAGATAAAGCTGCACCGGCTGCACCGGCCATGACACAAGCTGCTATCCGAAAACTTTTTAAGGATAGTATAGCTGAGGCACTAGTGGTTGAAAGAGCTGCTGTAGCTGCAAGAGCTGCTGAGGCCGCTTCTCAGGTAAAGACGTCTGGGCAAGCTAATAATGGAGCTAATGGACGTAAGTGTACGTACAAGGACTTCAAAAGTGGTGATCCTATAAAATTCAAAGGCACTGAAGGAGCCATTGCTATGATCCGTTGGTTTGAGCATACCGAATCTGTATTTCATCTATGCAATTGTCCCGAGGAATCCAAGGTAAAATTTGCTGCTAGTACACTTATCGATGAAGCTATGTCATGGTGGAATTCTTATGCAAAGCCCATGGGAATGGAAAATGCTTACAAGCTTACATGGGATGAATTCAAGAAGTTACTGACTAAGAAGTTTTGTCCCCGCACGGAAGTGAAAAAGTTGGAGACCGAGTTTTATGAACTAGTGACAGTGGGAAATGATATTGAGACATATATCAGGAGGTATCAAGAGTTGGCTGCTCTATGTCCGTCTATGGTTCCGGATAATGAGAAGTTGTTGGAAAATTTCATTGGTGATTTACCTGAAAACATCCGTGGGGATGTGATTTCTTTTGACCCACAAACATTGGACGAGGCAATCAGAATGTCTCAGAAGCTTATGGCTCAGATCTTAAAGAAAGGAACGTCTGCAAACAACAACAACAACAACAACAACACCAACCGTAACCGTAACTACAACAACAACACCAACAACTACCGAAACAACAACTACTACAACAATAACCGAAACAACACCAATCATAACAACAACAAAAGAAAGTGGGACAACAACCAGGGTGGCAACGCTACTCAACCACCACCCAAGAGACAAGAGGTTGCAAAGGCCTATGCTGCAGGTCCAACTGAGAAGAAAGGTTACAATGGTATTTTACCCAAGTGCAACAAGTGTGAAACCCACCATAACCCTGGAAATTGCCCAAGACCTTGTGGTAACTGCGGGAAGGTCGGTCATCCGACTAGGGGATGCAAAGCTCCATTTGTGGCGGATAATCAGAAACCTCCAGCAACATGTTTTGGTTGTGGAGAAGCTGGACACTTCAAGAATAATTGTCCAAAAGGAAAGAATCAAGGGACTGGAAACCAAGTTAGAGTGGCTAGAGGAAGAGCTTATGTTATGGGAGGAGAAGATGTCAGAGAGGACCCGAATGTTGTTACGGGTACGTTCCTTGTTAATAATCGTTATGCATCCATTTTATTTGATTCAGGAGCCGATAGAAGTTTTGTTTCTCTTGCATTTGCACCTTTACTCAACATTGAACCAACCACATTAGACATTTCCTATCACGTCGAACTAGCTAATGGGTCTTTAGTTAGCACCAACACCATTGTCCATGGTTGCACTATCAATTTTCTGAACTACCCATTCAATATAGACCTCATGCCCGTAGAACTTGGGAGTTTTGACATCGTTATCGGTATGGATTGGTTGTCCCGACACCGTGCAAGAATTATTTGTGACGAGAAAGTTGTCCATCTTCATTACGACGGTGAAACTTTGGTCATTCATGGAGAACGAAGTGGAACTAGGCTCAGTATCATATCATGCATCAAAACTGAGAAGTACATAAAGAAGGGTTGTTATGCATTCTTAGCTCATATTACGGAAAAGAAGTCGAATGAGAAATGACTTGAGGATGGACCAATTGTTAAAGAATTTCTAGAAGTCTTTCCGGAAGAATTGCCAGGACTTCCACCCACTTGCCAAGTTGAGTTTCAGATCGACTTAGTGCCAGGAGCCGCGCCAGTTGCGCGAGCACCGTATCGACTAGCACCTTCGGAGATGCAAGAATAGTCGAACCAATTACAGGAACTCCTGGACAAAGGATTCATTAGACCGAGTTCCTCGCCTTGGGGAGCACCGGTTTTGTTTGTGAAGAAGAAAGATGGATCTTTTAGAATGTGCATCGACTATCGAGAATTGAACAAGTTAACGGTGAAGAATCGTTATCCACTTCCCAGGATCGACGACTTGTTCGATCAATTGCAAGGTTCCAGTTATTACTCCAAGATCGATTTAAGATCCGGTTACCATCAACTTAGAGTTCGGGAAGAGGATATCCGGAAGACAACATTTAGAACTCGTTATGGTCATTATGAGTTTCAAGTAATGCCGTTCGGATTAACGAACGCACCTGCAGTATTTATGGACCTCATGAACAGGGTGTGCAAACCATATCTGGATAAGTTTGTGATTGTATTCATTGACGATATCTTGATTTACTCGAAAAGCGAAGAAGAGCACCGAGAACACCTCAGAACGATCTTAGAACTGCTCAAGAAGGGGCAATTGTATGCCAAGTTTTCGAAGTGTGATTTTTGGATACGAAGAGTTCAATTTCTTAGCCATGTCATTGATAGCCAAGGATTACAAGTTGATCCAGCAAAGATCGAGGCAGTCAATTCTTAGGACTTGTCGGATATTACAGAAGGTTCATTGAAGGGTTTTCTAAGATAGCGAAGCCGCTGACCAAGTTGACACAAAAGAACCAGAAGTACGAATGGGGAAAGAAACAAGAGTTTGCTTTTCAGTTATTGAAGCAGAAGCTTTGCAGCGCGCCGATTTTGGCACTACCATAAGGTATTGAGAACTTCGTGGTATATTGCGATGCATCACATAAAGGACTTGGAGCTGTGTTAATGCAAAACGAGAAGGTGATAGCTTATGCATCTCGACAGCTTAAGACACACGAGAAGAATTACACTACTCATGACTTAGAATTGGGTGCAATAGTTTTTGCACTCAAGATTTGGAGGCACTACCTCTCTGGTACTAAGTGCGTAGTGTTTACAGACCACAAGAGCTTACAGTATATACTTGATCAGAAGGAGCTCAATATGAGGCAACGTCGTTGGCTAGAATTGCTTAGTGATTACNCTTAGAATTGGGTGCAATAGTTTTTGCACTCAAGATTTGGAGGCACTACCTCTCTGGTACTAAGTGCGTAGTGTTTACAGACCACAAGAGCTTACAGTATATACTTGATCAGAAGGAGCTCAATATGAGGCAACGTCGTTGGCTAGAATTGCTTAGTGATTACGATTGTGAGATTCGATATCATCCGGGAAAAGCCAATGTTGTAGCAGATGCACTTAGCTGGAAAGAACAACTCAAACCTTTGAAAGTCAGGTCATTGGGAATGACAATCATTTCACCATTACCATCAAAAATTCTCGAAGCTCAGATTGAGGCCCTCAAGGAAGAAAATCGACCATATGAGAAACTCTATGGTATGCCAGAGAACGCAAATGGCCTTGTAAAGAGATCAGATGGAGTATTATGCTTCAAGGACAGAAGCTGGATACCTCTCTATGGTGGAATACGAGAGTTGATTATGCATGAATCATACAAGTCAAAGTACTCCATTCATCCAGGTTCCGATAAGATGTATCAGGATCTCAAAAAGCTTTATTGGTGGCCGAATATGAAAGCAGAGATGGCTACATATGTCAGCAAATGCCTTACTTGTGCTAAAGTGAAAGCCGAGTACCAGAAACCGTCAGGGTTACTTCAGCAACCGGAGATTCCCCAATGGAAATGGGAACGTATTACAATGGACTTTGTCACTAAACTTCCCAAGACGTCAGGTGGTTACGATGCTATTTGGGTAATGGTAGATCGTCTCACCAAATCAGCCCATTTCATACCAATCAGAGAGACTTATTACATGGATCAGCTCACCAGACTTTATGTCAAGGAAATAGTCTCGAGGCACGGCACACCAGTTTCCATCATTTCCGACAGAGATAGTCGCTTTACTTCAAACTTCTGGCAGTCAATACAAGATTCTTTTGGATCTAAGTTGGACATGAGCACTGCCTACCATCCTCAGACCGATGGTCAGAGCGAGAGAACAATTCAGACACTGGAAGACATGCTTAGGGCATGTGTGATTGACTTTGGAAATGGTTGGGCTAACCATTTGCCGTTGATCGAGTTTTCTTACAACAACAGCTATCATTCTAGCATAAAAGCAACACCATTCGAGGCACTTTATGGTCGTAAGTGTCGTTCCCCGGTTTGTTGGGCCGAAGTTGGTGATGTACAATGTACTGGTCTGGAGTTGGTACGAGAAACAACCGAAAAGATAATTCAGATTCGGGAAAGACTCCAAACAGCTAGAAGTCGACAGAAAAGCTACGCAGATGTTCGGCGCAAACCATTGGAATTCCAGGTTGGAGACAAAGTCATGTTGAAAGTCTCGCCTTGGAAGGGCGTGATACGATTCGGGAAACGCGGAAAGTTGAACCCGAGATACATTGGGCCATTTAAAATTTTGGAAAGGATTGGTCCTGTAGCATACAGACTTGAATTTCCGTCAGAACTCAGCAACGTACATAACACGTTTCATGTCTCAAATCTCAAGAAATGTCTTTCAGACGAGTCATCCGTAATCCCACTAGAAGAAATTCAACTCGACGATAAGCTTAACTTTGTGGAGGAACCAGCAGAAATCATGGACCGTGAGGTCAAACAGTTGAAGCAAATTCGAATTCCGATTGTGAAAGTTCGCTGGAATTCTCGAAGAGGTCCCGAGTTTACTTGGGAGCGGGAAGACTAGATGCGACTCAAATACCCACATCTTTTCATCAAGTCTACTTTCGAGACTAACACCAGCTGAATTCAGGGACTGAATTCCTTTTTGGGTGGGCGACTGTCACAACTCACAATTTCAGGTCATTTTCCAAACCTCGACAATTTACTATTCACAAGTTACTATTCATCATTTACTATTCACCGATCACTATTCATCATTTTACTATTCATCGTTTTCGGAGTCAGTTTGAGATTTTGAGAAACGTTCAGAAATTTTACTATTCATGTGACACTATTCACATTCATCATGCATCTTCTCGTAAACCTAGTTTACGGATATTCAAATTCGCGAAGCCAGTTTGGTTTAGCTGCGAATTCATGCATCATCAGTAAGGACACATCATAGACTGAAGCGGTCTACATATCATCGGTAACATCATCAGTACATTAGGTCATGCACGGGTTTGTGTGTTTTCATTTACGTATGTTTAAATGTTTAAATAACGTTACCACTCAGTTTTTACTACTAACAATATACCCGATACTCCCGTCTACGATCCTACTATATTTTCATACTCATTATAATGATATAAAAATTATATTATTAAATTACCTGGTGTTTTGAGACCTGTTGCTATATTTTACGATATACGCTAATAATTTCGTCGGATTTCGATATTTCAACACGACAATTGTTTTAACACCCGATTCTCATCAGGAATGTAATTTTATAATTTTTACAACATCGTTATATTCTGTTTGGTGCCGTTCAATTTTATTTCTAGCAAACTCGATACCCGGTATCCCCTAAAACTATTAATATCTACTTATATCTACACAAAAGTCTTGCAAAGTTCTTACACACTCTATCCCTCCATACCTTCCCCCCCCCCCCAATCCTAAACTCTTACACATTGAAAATTTTACACTTACTTCATTAATGATATGTACCCTTTTGTCCAAATATATTTATCAAACCTCAAAGTATTATAACACTAGCAAGAATAAAAAGAAAAATATCTCTTCTTCCTCTCTTCTCCAACCCACGGCCAAACCACAAGGATAAGCAAGATTCATCCATTTTTCAAGTTCAAGTAATATACAAGCTCTATTAGTACTCCTTTTAGGATTTTGAAATAAAAATCCAAGGTGTTATTAGGTTTTCATCTTCAAAACTCACTAATCCTTCAAAGTAAGTATACTAAACTCTTTTTCATAATTTTACCAAGCTCTTACAAAGTTCATATGATTTTTATACAAGTCTTTCATGCATATGCAAGTTTATACCACTCCATTTATACTTTTATATCATTTTAGCCCTAAAAATGTATTATATGTAAACCCTTGGTAGATTAGCTTGGTTGATGATGTTTAGGAACCCATGACACCCTAAGAAGGTCTATGATAGATTAAGGGATGTTTGGTTGTTGATTGGATAGATTTGGACAAGTTACAAACTAGAAAAATCAATTTTTGGCACTATATAAAAGCTACTGTCCCTATTTGCAAAACGTGGGAAAATCAGGAACTAGGGAGTAATTTTGGACCAAAGTTTTAGAAAATACATTCAAAAACGAAACTATGTCCGCCGGAATGAACAAAAACGAGCTTATAACGAAGGAGATATGATTTTTCAAAGTTTAATGACGGAAAACTATTTTCTGAAAATTACCCTTGCTGTTAGCCGACATTCGACGGACAAAATGAGGCGTTAGACGTAACCTAGAGGAGCCGAACTACTGAAAATGTGTTAGTACTTGTTAATACGAAACCGTGGATATAAAGAACGTAGAAAATGAGCTTATAATGACCAAGATATTCGCGTTTGAAACCCGATAACTCTTATATATTTTGACAGCCTCTATTAGAAAAATATTCTACGTACTAAAAACTATATTTTTCAAGAACAACAATGGAGAGCCGTATTCCTTACCCGTCGAGGCACGTACGATCAAAAGTTTAATAACACGACTATTAGATATCATTTCAAGGTTTTCAAAACGCCGAGTTCTAACACTAACACTTTATGCACAATATTACACGACTAGTTTTGCGAGGCTAGTAGGACATATTTTTCTCAAGTTATGGAAAACATTAAATTTCTACGATAACTATTATTTTCAAATTATGAGTGGTTTAGATATCATGTGCATGTACATTCACTACATCACTTCATAATCTAAAGTAGATCATATTCATTCATATTAGGTTGCGGCTAGTGTTCGCGCCTTGTTGTCCCATTCATTACATATTCATCGCACTACTGTAACAGGTGAGTTTTCATAGCCCTGTTTACATTTTATTATTTGTTTTTAAATCCCACGGGGGAGAATACATTGCACCATTTTCCATACGGGCCTAAGTATCAAATTCAAGTACATTGCTTAAGTTACCACATTGCCTTGTTAAAGTTCCTCTATTATCATGAACCGTTAATTATGCGTAAGCGAGAGTGAGTGGATAGATCTATTGAGGGTGACGCCTCCATCCGCGTTGGTTATACCAATAGTCAAACGGATGCATTTCATTTTTATCATATTAGAGTGTCTGGCAAAACACTCTTGAGGGACATTTCATTCAGTCTAGCTTTGGGGTCATGAACTTAAGGGCTATTGTACTATTTTTCATGTGACTTTTGTCATACACTTTATACTTGAGGTTTCCGTATAACATTTCATTTTTATAAACCTATGGATCTCACCAACATTATTGTTGACCGTTTTAGCAATGTATTTTCAGGTAATTAAAGTAGCTCATGTTGGCATGCATTTGGACCTACTTGGAGTCGCGGAGTCGACGCGTCTCACTTTATATTTCATGCACTTATGTAGTGTTTGATCTTGTATGAACTTGTTTTTCATAAACTTGCAACACCTTTTGGGACCTTGTTTTGTAAATTCTGAATATTTTTAATGATCAAACGATGTATTTTCTAAACGACACTTTACATCGTTCAATATAACCTTGTATGAGATGCCATGACCGTTACACCCAGATATTCCATTCCGCTGCTATTCAGGTAAATTCAGAGTGTGAGAGAAATGATGTAATTTCTTTATTATATATATAAAAGATATATTTATCCTAAAAAAAATAATAATATTATAAAGAGTGTTAAGTACGGCACAAATAGTGAGCAAATCCCAAACAACCCCAAATTGGACAGGTAAATTCAGGTGTGAGAGAAATGATGTAATTCCTTTATTATATATATAAAAGATATATTTATCCTAAAAAAAATTATATATATATATATATATATATATATATATATATATATATATATATATATATATACTAAAAGGGGGGAGGATGCTTGGGGCAAGAACTGTAGCTGCTACAGTTGTTTGTACAGTAACTCTGCTACAGTTGTTTGTACAGTAACGTATACAGTAAACGCTACAGCTTTGGGTTGTTGGGCTCCTATGAGGTTTGGACTTTTTTTTTTCTTCTCTCCAACTCAACATCCAAATATGAAACTCCTAAACCTAAACAATCATAAATCCAAACAACGAAACAAATCCGAATACAACATAAACATATGCAAATATCACACCACCAACCACATCCTAATCCTACCCACGCCTTGGCGTCACACACGTCTTGGTCTCGCGTTACACGGCTGCCGAGAACAACCAACCCAAAACGAGTCCAAACAATACCAAATGCTACAAAATAAGTTAAAATAGTTAGTAAAAATAAGGAAAATATAAGGATACGGGTTAACTCACCCGAGTCAAACGAGTTGACTCGGTGACTCACCAAGTCGTGACCGAGTCACATGAATCATAGCTAAACTTTTAGATCCACACAAGTTTTTATAGTTTTTAATAAAATCCGATTAAAATTAAAAAGAAGGGAAAGGGTGTTTTTATAAAAGGTTTTGTTAATAAAATCAAATTTATAAAAACTTTATAATATTAGGGTTTCGGTTTTATTAATAAAAATGAGGAAGGGGTCGGGTGAGTGGTATTACCGTCGAGAAAAGGGAAGGGGGAACGCTGCGGTAGCAGCGGCGGTGTGACAGAGCCGGTTGTGGCGCGTGAGTGATGTTGTTGTGGGAGCCGTAAGCTCAAAAGCTCCTGAAAGGACGGGAATCTCCCGATCTACTGATTCGGCTAATGAAAAACCTCATCGGAAAATTTTCCGGTCATCGGAAAGTTGGCCGGACGTGATCGTGAGGCTGCCGACGGGGAAGAGAGAGAGAAGGAAGAAAGTATTGACATGTGTGTGTGTTTTTAGTGAAATAAGAAACAAAAAAAATGAAATACAAATTTAGTTTTATAAAAATTAGAAGGACTAAACTTGGGCAAAAAGGAAAACCATGGGGGTGCGGCGTAACTGTTGGTTGGGAGGGACCAAACTTGCCCACTCGGCTAACTTTTAACAAAAATACTCCGAGACCTNAGAAGGAAGAAAGTATTGACATGTGTGTGTGTTTTTAGTGAAATAAGAAACAAAAAAAATGAAATACAAATTTAGTTTTATAAAAATTAGAAGGACTAAACTTGGGCAAAAAGGAAAACCATGGGGGTGCGGCGTAACTGTTGGTTGGGAGGGACCAAACTTGCCCACTCGGCTAACTTTTAACAAAAATACTCCGAGACCTATTTGACATAGTAGACGGACTCAAAAAATTACTAAACTTGCGCAATTGTTCACGAAATCATTTTCCCAATAAAATCAAGTATAAATAATCGTCACGTCTTGGAATCAATATTTTTGACATTTTTGATTCGTTTCGTGCTTTAAGTGGGGGGTTTATATAATTATCTTTGCAATGTAGATCCTTCGGGGACTAAAGACGCGTCGATAATTTTGAGGGCTTTTTTCATAGAAAAAATATAAGTCCCAGAATTAATTTTCAAAAAATAGTCCTTATATTTATCGGGCATTTTCAAATTTAGTCCTTAATGGTAAACTTTCAAATAGAAAGTTAGTCCCAAAGAACTAACTTTGCAATATTACTTTACAAAAGTAGTACTTACAGTTATCAATATTTTACATATTTAGTCCTTAATAAAAAAAATTTGACAACCGTTTTCTTTCAAGTTGAGATTAAACACAACATTTCCGCAGCAGCACGCGAGTAAAAAAATAATAACTCAAAACCGTAACATATATAACAAAAGATAATATTGCAAAAAACACCTCAACTACTCGATATAAACAAAAATAAATACAAACAAGTATTTTAAAACACATATATTATAAAACCAAAGTCACACAATCTATCGCCCACAACACTTCCGCAGCAACGCGCAGGCTCCCATGATAAAAAAATAATAATAATGAAAAAAATAACAGCTCCGACAACAAAACAAGAACAAAAAAAAAGGAAAAAAAATCCAATGACACCATGAAAAAAAAACAAAAACAAAAACAAAACGAATCCGTTACATAATTTTCTATATTAACTACATTACCAAATCACCGCCAAAAGAAAATAAAAAAAAAAACAAAAAAAATAATTGCTTCCAAATAAACATGTACATAATTGAAAGAACAAAGATCATTTGAGGACTAAACATTATTTACATACCAAGGGATCAATCCCCACCTTCCATTTATTTGATCTAGTGGCCTGAGATTTAGACTTAAAAATTTACACTAGAGGTATATTTTTGACTATATAAATATCATTTTTTATTCACTCTCAAATTAACTCCTCCATTATTTCACACACATCGTGTGTGTTTCTTTCTTCTCTCTCATCTAACCACCTCCTTTAACGGTTTCCTCATCCCCCTTCATTAATAAACCCCTACATTTTTTCCATCTGTTTCATTAATTGAGCTTCATTCTTCATTCCGTATCACCGTAACCTAAATATATAGAGCTAATTATAAGCTCTCTGTTATCTATAAAGTTAGGAGTTGTATAAGCTAACTGATCGTTTTTTTATATCTGATATGCAGGTTTTATGGATTGCTCTAGTTCTGTTTCTACTAATTCTGAAGAGATCGCTGTTAATGATTCGTCCTTCTGCTTCTGAAGAGATGCTGTTAGTGATGATGTTTCAGGCTAAGTATGTTGAGAAATGTTGCTTATGAACACGGGTGATGAATTAAAAGCATTAAGAGTAAAGCTTTTTGATTATTTTATTTTTTTTTATAATTCGTTATGTGTGTGAATAAAGTATTTGTTTAAGCTGTTATAGCTCTGAATAATCCATTTAGTTAGGTTTTGATTGATTGAAAGTAGTTTTTAAGCTCTGATTAGTAGTTTTAAAGCTCTCGATACGTGTTTTAAGCT
>LBNU01018491.1:35487-69727 GCA_014162995.1 Artemisia annua | reverse complement strand
AAAAAAAATTTTTTATTTTTGTAATATATTTTTTTTTTAAAATATTTATAAATATAAAAAAATATATATATATATATATATATATATATATATATATATATATATATATATATATATATATATATATATATATATATATATATATGGTGTATAATGCTGTTCAAAAATATATATATATATATATGGTGTAATTCAAGTACAAAATTCGGTTTTCGGTTTTGACCCATAACCGAATCGAACTTTGGTTCGGTTCTGTCACTGATATTTTCGGTTCGGTTTGGTTTTCGGTTATGACCCAAAAAATTAACCGAACAACCCGAATCGAATAAACCGATTAACCCGAGAACCGAACCGATGAACACCTAAGAACACCAAACATTAACAAGCTAGCAGGCCAATAGTGTGCAGGCCCATCTAGTTTGAACTCATAAAACCAAAGCCCAAATGGGAAAAGCTATTGAATTCACGTTTTAGTTACAGTGCTTACAAAATTGTTTGGCCCATACGTAACATGGAATAATTGTAGATTGATATGTCACCGACCGAGGTAGCAAAACGGACGTATCTTTTACTGCTTAGTTATAGTTATTTATCATCATTTTTATTTTAAGGATTTTTCTTATGTGATCTTTAGTATGTTTTACTAATATATATCCACAAATAAAATGTGTTATGTTATTTTGTGGATATCTTTTTGTATATTTTTTGTGATTTTAGCAATTCTCCTGACAAAAATATCTACTAACAGTATATCCGTGAAAAAAATAGTTAAGTGCTTCGTATATCTCGTTTTAGACGAACAATATAAACGGCCTATATGAAATGATATTATTACTAATACTAAAGTATGTGTGTTCAGTTGAGACTTGTAATACAAGATGATAAATGTGTACTAAAAAAAGATAAAAATATAGCATCTGAGAGAAAGATAAAATTTTACTATTCGCTCACGAATAATTACATATCTTTCACGTCTCTTTCTAGTTATAGAGATAATCACGTTTGTCAAAACTTTTATACAATAAAAAAATATATGTAATAGGGAATTGAACAATCTCAATCATATTGATTAATTTTATCTAGTAAATTTTAATAAATTTTATCCATTATTTTTATTGAAAGTCGATCTTGATTCGAAGAGAAAAAAGAGACATGACACATGGTGAAGTTGAGTTCCAATCTGGCTGGGACGATACGGCAATCCAAACAACCCTCGTCCACCGCACGTGCTCTCTTTTATACTAGTAGGATTTTTTTGTTTATAAAAAAAGTCTTTGGTCTATATAAAATAAATTTGACCTTATTATTGTTTTTTTATATGACTAGCAACAGTGCAACACGCTTATCTACTGTCATTTGACAACATTTTCTTTCCTTTCTTGCAATTTGATCGTTTGTATTGTACTGTTAATTGTTTGAACGGTCACGGAAATATCATTATCAAACAGCGTACATATGAGTCAAATATTGTCTTCTTGGTTAACTCAAATAAGAAAACCTCATACGTCTACCACATACGTTTTTGGATGACTAGTGAACTCCAATTACCGGTTACTGCAGCTAGGAGGATTACAATGTTTAGGACCAAAAGACTTGTGTCCTAATTGTATCCTTGTTATGTGAGAAGCTTCCTAACCAAATAGTTGTAGGTTCGAATCCTGCTTAGGACATGTGAGATATTTAGTTGTTGTTTAAAAATAATAATAATAAAAATAAAAATACAATGTTTAGGAGAATATGACATTGTTCATGGCAATTTAAGTTCTCGACGTGTACATTTAACAAACATATATTAAAAGTTGGTAGTTATGCCATTGCATTTAAGTATGTTTATAAAAAATCAAAACGGTGAGCCCTTTGCTTAAGTGCATTTATGGGTTCCCACTGTTTACAGATATAAGATATATCCTAAGCGTAACCAATTTTATAGGTGTCACGTTAATGCAAATGTCCTTGTTCGACTCATGTGAAGATGGTATAGCCTTTTAAACTATTTTAAACATGTATATATAGGATATCACGGTTATCTGTACATCTGTATTTATTAAAAAGAAAAAAACTAGTATACGGTGTGTTAAAGATACATACCTACGTATTTTCGTTTAAATAGGTTGGTTAAGGGTTAAGGAGATACTAGAAGCCAAAAAACTTTGATCTAATGAGCTACTACTGTCTGGATAATAATAATAATAATAATAATAATAATAATAATAATAATAATAATAATAATAATTTATTTTAAGTGAGCAAGTAATAAACAAATTTAAATTTATAATAATAAGCTAACCATACAATATCACAATGTTATTCTCATTGTCATTAGATGACACCTAATGTTATGTAACCACACCAAAGTGAGTGTAGTGGTAAACATTATTGGTAGGGTTACTAGGACAGTAGGACGAGGTTACCTTTTAGTGTGTTAGATGTGTATGTGTGTGCCTTAACTGTGTTTTAAAAAGTCGTGGTTTCATAATATTATTATGAGTGTTAATAAAATGTAAATGTAACTTTCAATACTATCTTTAACAGGTTATTGGTCCCAGTACCGTCTTTCATGGTGTATGAAGGAGGGCTGAAATGTAGACATGTTTACCCTACCTAAGATAGAGAGGCTGCTTCTGGTTCTACAAAGGTAGAAAAGATCCCCGACCTTTTTGTAGGAAATGAGGATCGAACCTTTGACCTCTAGGTTAAGAGGCGAGAGGTTTTTCACCCTACTTTCTCGTCTTGACATGAAGTGTATAACATTAATATTTTATGTCACCGTGTCTAGAGCTCTAAAAATTTACTGTATCATTTACCATCGAAACACAGGAAACATAGTAAAACAAAAATGGATATGATTAAAAAAGTTTTTGGACTACAGGAAGAATGGAAGATCTTATGCACATTTTGATTAAAAAAAACAAAGAAAAAAAAGTCAGATAACACATATAATATTCGACAATCTTTTATATTTATGCAATTGATGCTGATTTTTTGTATAATAATTTAGGTTCACTTCGTAATTGAATTATTGTTTTTTAACACAATAATTTTTGTGGGATCCTCTATCGTACTTGACCACGGATCTTGCCTATCGACTTCCTTTTAAATAAGAGTAAATTACAAAGATCATCCCTCTGGTATACCAAAATTGCATCTAAAGTCCCTCAAACTTTTTTGTTGCACTCGTGTCTCGTAGTCCCTAACTCTGGAATTAATAACAGTAACAGTCCTTTGACTGACATACGTTAAATGAGACCGTCAAGTACACTCATGGGTTGAGCACATGTGAGCAAACATGTCATTTTACATCCTACTATTATTTTTTGTTCCTACTTACACAGTTTCATGGTTTCACCAAAAAACTTTTTTTTACCTCCTTTCTTTCTCTACTCTCTTTCTCTTTCAATCATCACATCATCTTCGACAATGGTCAATCATTTCCGACAAGGCTACCCAGTGGCGGAACTTGAAAGAATTTCTTGGGAGGGCCGAGATTTGTATAAAAACATCAGTAAGCTAAAATTATGTTTCAAAAATTACTACTACTATAAATGCTGAACAATACAACAAGCAACAAGTAAAGAGAAACTACATACAACAAGTCAACAACAAAAAGAAAAAGTTGTGCAATTTTAAATACCTATTAGTTACTTCCCATATCAATACAATAACAAATTAAATAAGAGTGAAAACTGATAAACAATTAGTCTCCTCATTTCCCAAATTACTACATTTCGTATAAAGATATCTCCAAAAGTAATGGTCAAATATATACGGCAGTTCCAAATTTTGGAGGGGCCGGGACCCTTCCCTGCCCCTTCAATGTTCCGCCATTGAGGCTACCACCATCACGTGACAAACACCACCACAATATATTGGTGGTTATTTTCATTTTCACCCCTAACATCCACTACACATATCTATACATGTACAACACGATAAACCCATATCTACATCTACCTCAGTCAGGTAGATCTATCACAAATAGACTCGAAGAAAGAAAGAAAAAAAGAAGTAGCAGATCATTAAGTGACAAAAGGATTTGTTCGTGTTGATCTGTCACAAATGAATGAGGTTTTTAGTGGTAAATGTGTTTATAAAAGAACAATATGTCTCGTGGGTGTTCCAATGAAAGAAGGCGGTCATGAAACATGGTTATAATGAACGTGAAATTATGGTTGTAGTTGTTTGTTGGAGAAAAGGAAAGTGAAATTATAATGGTGGTTATTGGACTGGTTATTTCACGAAGTAGAATGTAAACCTTCATTTTTTAGAACACTAACCTCACAGGGGCGGAGCCAGACATTTATGGTCGAGGTGGCACATTTGATAAATTTTAGAAATTACACTATAAATTGGTACTTAGGGGCAAATATTTTCGAAAATTTACACTACAATTTATTATTATTGTTATTATTATTATTATTATTATTATTATTATTATTATTATTATTATTATTATTATTATTATGCTAGGGGGCACCTGCTCCTTTGACTGACATACGTTAAATGAGAGCGTCAAGTACACTAATGGGTTGAGCACATGTGGGAAAACATGTCATTTTACATCCTGCTATTATTTTTTGTTTCTACTTACACAGTTTCATGGTTTCACCAAAATTTTTTTTTACCTCCTTTCTCTCTTTACGCTTTTTCTATCTCAATCAACACATCATCCACTGTCAACCCCACCATCCGCCACTCCAATTACTCACTAGAACCATAAACAAAACGCTAGTAGCACTACCATTTGAGAGGATGACTAAGGATGAGTTAGTTTTTTTATGTCTTATAAAGGGTGTTCTTTTTTTTCTTCATGATTCACGGATGTGGCCTATGTCTACTCGGTAAAAGCTATAGTGATGGAGTTAATAGAAAAAGACTTTGGTGATGGTGGAGATGAACAAATGAGATTTATGGTGCGTTTGGTATGTTACGATTAATCACAATCGGTACCGGTTTAGGTATAAAGTGGGTCCCTCATCTATGATTGTTTAATACCTTGCCTCTTGGACTTATAAGGAGTATGGAAGATATAATATCTTTCAATAACCAAACACTTGCATCATATCCATTCCGATTCCCCCATTCCAATTAACCCCTACCAAACACACCATTAGTGTATGTGGGGTAGTTGTGTAAGGAATAAAGATATGTGATGGGAGATATAATGAATTTATTTTAGTTTTTGTAAATAATCTTTTTTATTCACAATGGACCAATTAGGAAATATTAAAGTTAAAAAGATAATATTATCCTCATATGCAAGGCACATGTGAGATTTAACGGAGCATACTAACAACCGGTTAAAAAGGGACAACATGTGCTATTTTTTTTTCAAAGTTAAGGACTGTGAATGCAATGTTGAACTATCAGGGACGATAGATTCAATTTTGGACAAACCACATGGACTATCCGTGTAATTTACTCTAATAATAAATATATTTTTTCTAGTCATAATAATTTTTATTCTTTGTATCTCAATGTTGATATTTTCTTTATTTGATTTATATTTGAACCAAAAAAGTCCGAATTATTTTTAGAAGCTGGATAATGTAGTCGATCTTCATGAAATATAATGAATATTTTTAAAATATAATTAATCATGAATCAAATCAAAGCAAATAACAGTTTCTAATGATCTTTAAATAGGTAATGCGTACATTTTGCTTGAAACTTCTTGCTAGCAACGCCGTAGCTGAGTTAACGGAGGCCCTGCGCGAAAACATATACCATAACTAAATACGATGATCAAAATTACATTATACCAACTATAGAAACAAAAAAATATAGTATTTTGATGATCCATATTCAGTTTTAACATATATTTACCACATAAGATTGTAGAACGGTGATAATTTTTTGTTGGAAGTGAATTTTGAGGCATCAAGTATATGATGGAGTATATATTTTGAGGCCCCTAAGAATTTGAGGCCCTGTGTGGTAGCACTCCTCGCACACCCTCATATACGGCTCTGCTTGCTAGTTAGTAATTAAAATGTTGCTTTCTATCAAAACAATATCTGTTTGCTCAATTAATCCCAAGGTAGATGCAATCCATTTTTTTGAGTTTTTTAACCTAGAACAAATGCCACAAGTAAAAAAGAAATTTTAAATTAAGAAAGGACAAGACGTGGGTATTTATATTGCATGAAAAACCAAGAACAAATTTGCTGGATCCGTGGATCAGTGGATGTTACAAAAACAAACGATAGAATCATTCTGACACTATAAATTATTGGAAGTAATTATCACAAAAATACATTATTTTTTCTTGCACGAAAATGGCTTCTCATTTTGTTGCCATTAAGCATGAAATTCCGTAGGTCTTTAATGACAATATTGTCTTTCTCAAGGGATCTTAATGAAAATAAAAATAAGGGTTAGAACTTAGAAGGCAATTATACCCTCTTGTTTGATGTTGGGTTGTGTTACTGGTACCCCTTCTAATCCACTACTACCTCCGTCTCAAATTAATAGTCTCTCTTTCCATTTCGGGTTGTTCCAAAATTATTGTCCACTTCCAAATATAGTTGTGAAGAATGTAGCAAGTTTACCATATTGCACCTAATGTTACTAAAAATTACAAATATCATTCAAAGATTTAATTAATTCCATAAGGGTAAAAGTGACATTTTGCAAAAAAGTAAGAGAGAGAATGCAGTAATGATTATGTTTTCTTAAACTGTGTGTTTTTTATCGGATGACAATAATTTTGAGACGGAGGGAGTAATAAATATAAAAAAGTACAACCCCCACTCCTCTTTTGTCATTCTGTTTATAATACAACATATTTTTTATCAGTTTTTGTTCTGTACTGTTTGTCAGTTTAATACTTTTGACTTTTAAATGAAAAAACATTATATTATTTTTGATACTTTTGACTTTTAAACTTTATATTATTTTTTTTTCACATTTTCGTTTCACAGTTTTATAACATAAACAAATTTATAAAAATAAATATAAAAATTAAAAAAAATAATAAACGAAAAAACATGGGGGTTTTGATGTTTCATTTTCTCGATCTTTCTTTTTGACGTCATGTCCTTTTTCGATCATTTAGATTCCTTTGACACATTACTTTTCTACTTTCTTCTCATGGTCATAACCTCGGTATTTGGGATGATAATGGGCCGGAGTGGATTCATGGGAGTCGTATTATTTACTCTATGATTGTATGTAAAGACGAACGATGTCAAAAGATAACCACTGTCAATGTTTGCTAGTGGTTACAAACTCTGATATTTTGACAAAAAGTTATCAGGTTCATACATTATTAAGCACATATCTTACTCTCTTATGGTGGCCAAAAAAGTGGTAGAAAACAGTCATCAAAATATCATGTTAAACCGCGTATATCTGAGTGAAAAACACGTTCTCACTAAATAACTTAAGTGAATAACGTGTAGAGCTTGATGATGAAACACACTCTCAGGGTTTGGATTCATAAATGAAAATAGTCCGTAAGAGAGAATTGTGAGGCAAGTTCTATAAGCATGTTAATAACAACCATAGCTAGATACAACTGGTGTAATTGAATATGTTAGCTCAGAGTGTTTGAGAATAGAGATAATTGTTTTACCTTCTCTAATGAAGGTAGTATATATAATGAGACAAGGGGTTGTTCTTACGAGCTCACTTGCGAGACACTTGGCTAATTTACCTCCTGGATTCCTGTCATAACCGGTGTTTTAAAAGGCGTGCCAAGGCGTGGCCTCGGCGCCACGAAATGGACCAAGGCGTGAGGTCTAGGCGTCGTGTCAAAAAGCGTGGAATAAGACGCGAAAAGGCGTGCAAAGACGCGCCTTTTTGGTAAGGCGTGACACCATTTTTAGAAGCATTTAGGGGATTTATGGATTTGAGCTTGAATTTCAAGTATTTGAGTTGTTTCTTTATTGGGCCTCGTAATTTTAAAACTTAATTCATACTTGGGCCTCGTATTTGGGCCTGGTTATTTGGGATTTGGGCTTTAGTATTTGAAATTGCTCTTATAAAATGATATAAAATAATAAATACATAAATTTATAAATATTTTGTTGCCGCCTTAAGCACGCCTTAAGAAACGTCAAAGCTTCGCAAAGGCGCGTAAAGCTTGAGGCGTGGCTGTGCCGCCACGCCACGCCTCACGCCTTTTAGAACATTGGTCATAACACATGTATCTTGTTGTCTAAGTTATACAAACTTTCGACTTGTGATATGTCTCTCAATATTATAACTAACGTCACTTTTGGTCTAGAAAACATAATAGACGAGTGAACAAAACTGTAAACAAACGACATTATTGCAAGTCGTTTATGCAAACTTCCAGGATAAATGATTCTCTTAACTTTTCTATAGTCACCTTAAACATAAGCCCTCTTCTTAACTACGGAGTATATCACTTGTGGTTAAAAAATATGCAAGTCTTCGACTCAACATCTTACTTGAGATTTTTTATTTTTGCTTGGTGCAAATAACTCTGTAGTGATATCACTAACATTAAAAGAAAAGATAAAAGTTTAATCCGGTAGATCTGGGTGGCGGTAAGCTTAAAATCTTAAAACTTTTGAGTTTCTCATACGTCATCATTATTATATAAAAAAAATTACNAAAAAAAAAAAAAAAAAAATTGTTCTTCCTGAGCTCTGAAGTAAACACTTTCTAAAGTGTACATCACTGATCCCTACCACCCCATCACCGATCCCTACCACCACCGATCAAAAACCCCATCACCGATACCTAAACCAAAAACCCCATCACCGATCAAAAACCCATCACCGATCCCTAAACCATAAACCCCATCCGCCGGAACAACCACCATCAAAAACCCCACCAACAAACACCCCATCACTGATCCCTACCTCCACCATAAACCAAAACGAGACCCGTCATCACCCTACATCTCGAAAGGTTTTTCAGCCATGGATTCTGATTCGGTTTCTCATGGGGTGATCTTGAATTTGAAGGATGCTAACAAGAAAAAACGGGTACATTTAGTATTTTAATTGATTAATTGATTAATCAATTAAATTTTGACAGCTTTTTTCGGGGGGTTGGGCAATCCGGGTTGCTTCACCTCCCTTGGTCGGGCTTCGTTTTCACGTTGGATCCCACTCAGCTCGAGTTGGGTTATTGTTTTGTTATTGTTCCTGTTGTTTCCTTGTATCCTCTGGGTTTTATGGCTCCATTAAAGCGCGGTCGTAGTGCCCATAGCGAAGAGGTTAACCTTGGCATTGTTGGTGATGGGCAGTCGTGCCCCTTTAAGTTTTTCCACTCTTGCAAATACGACAACTCAGGTAGTTCTAGGCTGTTAGGGCATCTTAAGCGGGACCATTTGAGTTGGGATGATGGGATAAGGGTCCTGAGGGATGCCATTTCTGTGGAATCCGCTCTATTTGGAGAGGTTGGAGAAGCTTTAAGGTTCCTTAGCCAGTGGCTGTGTGTGAGGTGTATGTCACTGCATGCCCTCAGCAGGGGTTGTCATCATGAAGACGGTATTGCAAGGTTTACCTCTAGTTCAGGTGACGCAGATGATTTTATAGTGGGGATCCCTAAACCCCGCCAACCGTTGATTGATCAGGCACATGTTTCTAGTGGTGGGATAGTTGTTGATGGCGCTCTCCTTGAGCGTGTCTTTGCTATCCCTATGGTGACTGTCAAGAGCATCCCGCATACCTGCCGAATGGCATTTGCTCAGGCGTTAACTGGGAGCCTTCGTAAGGTGTTGGCTACCCCGGGGTCTGTTGAGTCTTGGGTTAAGCTTTTGCTTCTGCCACGTTGCACGTTGCAGGTAGTCAGGCCAGCTTCTCGGCAGGAACGCAGGTCCGGGAACCGTAAGTCCATGCAGTGTGGCAGCATCATGCGAGCTTTGGCTGTTTGGAAGGACGGGGTTGGCTTGGAGGATCTCGTTCTTTCCTTGCTTGCCCAGTCTTCAGAGTGCCCGTCGGGGAGGCTTTCTCTCAAAGATACTAATGAGAAAGGGGCTAGTATTAAACAATGTTTGCGAAAGGTGGCGGACGGGCACTTCACGGCTGCGGTTAAGATATTATGCTCTTCTGGTGTTGCCCTGGTTGGGGATACCACCTTGAAAGCCCTGATTGATAAACATCTCATCCTAGGAACCCCCTAATCTGCCTACTTTCTCGCCTTCTGAACACGCCCTACAGGTTGATGCCGATTATGTTTTGGGATGTGTTAAATCCTTCCCCAAAGGGACTTCATGTGGGAAGGATGGTTTGAGGGCTCAACATATTTTAGACGCATTATCAGGAAAAGGGGCTTCGACAGCTTCGGGTTTGCTTGCGGCTATTACCGAGGTGGTTAACCTTTGGTTGGGAGGGTTTTGCCCCAGGGTTCTTGCAGAGTTCATTGCCTCTGCCCCTCTAACCCCATTGCTTAAGCCTGATAATGGGATCAGGCCTATCGCGGTCGGAGCTATCTGGAGGAGGTTAGTCTCAAAAGTCGCTATGCATAAGTTTGGAAAAGAGATGGCTAGTCATCTAGGAGATTATCAATTTGGGGTTGGAGTTCCTAATGGGGCCGAGGCCATACTCCACAGCGCAAACAGGTTCTTGAATGCGTTTCATGATAATGCATCATTGGCCATGCTCACGGTTTATTTTCTAACGCCTTTAACCTGGTTGATCGTACGGCTCTCCTGCGGGAAGTGTGCTCTCGTTGTGCATCTATATACCATTGGGTTCAATTTCTGTACTCCCATACCGCAAGATTGTATGTCAGAGACACCTATATTGGTTCCACCACAGGAGTCCAGCAGGGGGACCCCCTCGGGCCCCTAATTTTTGCGCTTGTATTGCACCCGCTTGTTCGTAAGGTGCAAGATTGTTGCTCTCTCCCTTTTCATGCATGGTACTTAGACGACGGGACGATTATTGGGGAAGTGAATGAAGTTGCTAACGCTTTGGATATTATTAGAGCGAGGGGCCGACCTTGGGCCTTGTGCTAAACATTAAGAAACCTGAGGTCTTTTGGCCGTCGTGTAATGGAGCAAAAGTTCAGTCGGGGGCCTTTCCGAGTGGGATTGGGAGACCAGCAAGGGGAGTGAAACTCCTTGGGGGAGCTGTCAGCCGAGATGAGAGTTTTATTAGTACTTTGGCAATCAAATGGGCTCAGCGAGCGGTGGACCTGATGGAGAGTATACGGAAGTTATGTGACCCCCAGAGCGAGCTTCTTTTGCTCCGTTCATGCATGGGTGTTGCTAAGCTGTTGTTCGGCCTCCGGACTTGTCAACCGGCTTTTGTTGCTGATGCCGTATCCCTCTTCGACAAGGGGCTTTGGGGTGCGTTAGAAGATATTGTTGTGTGTGGAGGTCCATATTTTGGAGATTTCCAGTGGAGGTTGGCGTCCCTGCCAATACGATCGGGAGGGTTGGGCCTTAGTTCGGCAGAGGACTTGTCGGCTTACGCTTTCGTGGCTTCTAGGGTACAGTCTTGGAAGTTACAGGACCACATTCTGAGAAATAGTGGTGTTGTGGGAATAGACTCTGATTACAAGCTTGCGCTAGACAACATTCGCATCTCTCTTCCTGAGTTAGACCTGAGCGTCTTTATTGATAAAGACACCACCCCCATGAAAGCACAAAAAACTTTGGCGAATGCTTTTTACAGTAAAACCCTTCAAACTCTGGGAGAGAAGTTTAGTATGTCCCCGCGCCAGGCAGCAGTGCTTGAATGTCTACAAGGGCCCATGCTCAAGACTTTTTAAACGTTCTTCCCATTGAGGAGCTTGGCCAACATATGTCGGCGATTGAATACCGGGCAATCCTCAAATATCGGCTGATGATTTCTTTGTTCCTAGTGGACGAGCCATGTCCAATGTGCAAAAAGGCGCGTCTAGATAAATTTGGGGAGCACGCCCTCCACTGTAAGGAGTTGCCGGGGTTCAAATACTGGCATTGCCTGGTTCGGGATGTCTTGTGGGACGTGTTGAGGAGAGCTAGGATTTCTGCTAAGAAAGAAGCCCCTGTTAATTTTCTGACAGACCCGTCGGAAGGAAGGTCCACCCTGCGCCCGGCGGATGTCCTCGTATTCGGTTGGGCAGGTGGTAAACATGCTTGTGTAGACCTCACCGGGGTATCCCCGTTGGTGGGGTTTCGGGACACGGGGTTCGTGGCTGGGCAAGCAGTTTTGAAGGCGGAGTCTAAAAAGGTGACTAAACATGAAACTGCTTGTTCGGAGAATCAACACGTGTTTGTGCCATTTGCTTTTGATACTTTTGGATCCCTTGCCCCCATGGCAACCCCGATTCCTGGATCGGGTGCAAAAGGTTGTCCACAATAATTCTCCGTCCTCCAAGAATCAAGGTTTTATTTTTAGTAGAGTAGGTTTCGCTATTCAAAAAAGGGTTGCGACGCAGTTTGTTGCCCGTTTACCTGTCATGCGCTTGTAATTTTAAAACAAAGTTAATGATAGAGAAATTACTAATTAAAAAAAAATTTGTAGTAGTTACTGGCATTGTAAATAATGATTCTTGAGATGATCATGAATCTGTAATCACAAATATATCAACATGTCATTATTCATTTGTAGAACAGACCACGATCGTGGAAAGCAAGAAATATAGATGTAAGAGTGGCAATTTAAATCTAAAAATGATAGATTTTTATTCTAATCATGTTCAACCTCTAATAGATTAAACTAGTAAAATTAGAAGTTTAAAATACCAGCTACATTAAGAAAGGAACAAAAGGGTAGAAAGTCACCAAATACATGTATTTAGTGCATACGGCCTTCGAAAGCGCTTCATTAAAAAACTTATTTTATAATTGTAATTATATTGTCATGTGCAACCATACTTAACGAAAAAGATAGTTGGACAAAGAAATGTGTCCAACCCAACCCTCCGCATTTCAACCTGTACTAAAAGTTGAAATATTATTCACCAACCACTTTTCAATGGGAACATCAATTTTTACACCACCCAATTTTCAAACAGTAGTAGAGATTTACATGTAGACGTACATTGATCTTGGTTCACAAAATTGACTCTTTTACATAATGGATTCGACCAGCAGCTGGTGTTGTGATTAACGATTTCATAGACGAGCGTGCACCTGCACAAAATAGAGTAATCATCGGACCATGACACTTAGAGCTGGCATAACAGGTTACACGAACCTGTTAAGACACGAACCTGTTAAGACACGAACCTGTTAAGGTCAAACACGAACACGACCTGTTAACTAATCGTGTCATTTTTCTCAAACACGAACACGACACGAAAATAAACAGGTGTACCTGTTAAGACCCGTTAAGAACCTGTTAACATGCATATGACCAAATCGAATGATACAAGAACCTGTTAACATGCATATGACCTGTTAAGAACCTGTTAAGAACCTGATACAAGAACCTGTTAACATCCATCTGCAATTCCGCAATCCTAACAATGTTGTAAGAAATAATAATCAAAACCCAATAACCATTCAACTCTGCAACTTGGAATAATAATCTGAACTCTAACAATCTCTCTACAATTCAACTATTCATAAAGATTACACAACTAAAATAATAACAGATGAATTTCAATATTCATAAAGATTAAAAATCGCATACCCTTTTCAAACGTTATTAAAAATCACAGATGAATTTCAATATTCTTGAATACAGAAAATGCTAACATATAAAATAATAATCAAAACCCAATAACCATTCAACTATTTAACAATCTAACATTGTTGTCTTGATTATATTTTTGTATAAAGATTGAATCTTTTTATTGAATCAGTCGAATGGATGGATTAAATCAGTCGAATGGGGTGATTGGGTCTGTGATTAAATAAGTCGAATGGATTGATTTTGTTGTTGTTGGGTCTCAATTAGTCGAATGGAATCATGATTCATGGATGGATTTTGTTGTTGTTGTATTGTTGTTGACTGTTGTATGAAGAGCAGATGAGACTATGGGTGGGAGGCGCAACTTTAAGTGGAGGTGGATAATAGGAAATAGGATAGGGTTTGTAATTTTAAGTATTATATAATTTATAAATATATATATATATATTATAATATTAACAGGTCTTAACAGGTCTAACCTGTTAAGACACGAATAATTAACAGGTCTTAACAGGTCTAACCTGTTAAGACACGAAACCTGTTAAGGTCAAACACGAAACCTGTTAAGAACAGATCGTGTCGTGTCGTGTTAACAGGTTTCGTGTCAAAATTGCCAGCTCTAATGACACTGGTAACTTACGATGGCACGAGAATTATTATCTTAACATGTATCAAAAGATTATCACCTTAAAATTGGTTGACTAATAACTAAACTACTTAAAAAAAATCAAAAGATCATATATAAACAACGAGAATCCAAGTCATGTTGGACATTTGTTTTTTATATCCATAACAAACATAAAAACACCCAAAAATTGAGCATGCAATGAGAACTAAACGCAGCCATCAATAGGCATAAAACCAGCTTAAAGAAACCATATTCCAGTAGCAAAAAAACCTCATAAATCATTCATCAAGCAACAAACACAACAACCCCTAAATTCAAAAATCACCACAATAAGAAATTGAAGTTAGTTTCTAAACTGAACACATAGCATATTATATTACCTGATTTGTATGTTTTAAAACCCGAGTTAATCCGGCCAGTTTAACCAGAAATTGGATAGGAGATCGAGATCGGGCCGGATGTTACCAGGTATTTGCTTGTTTAAGAAACGGATTGAACCATCGATTTTTCGTTGACCCGATTTTATAAACCCGGTCGGATCATTAACTTTTTATCAAAAAATCAAACAAAACCTTTTATTTTTCTCATCAACCTTTGTAAGTTTAAATGGCAAATTGAAGTGGTAAATAATGATATTAGTTAAAATTTTGTAAAACAATAATTAGAGTTATAAACTATCTCATAAACACCAACTAATATAGATTTTTATAATTTAGAATCATAAGTTGATTGTTGTTGCAAATCTTTGCTATATTATTATAGATTAAGATCTTAAAGACATAGTTTATGAATGTAATTTCAATCTCTTTAATTGAATTTAGGAATAAAGTCGAATAAACCATTAAATCATGCAACACTACATATTAAATGTATATAAAAAATAAATAAATAAAAATACTTATTTATATATCCGGTTCGACCAGGCGGTTCAACTGTTTGAACCGGTGACCCAATGAACCGGCGTAAACCGGATCGATAGAAAAACATGTTTTAAACCATTGGTATTAATGTATGATCACAAATAAATTCAATAAGACGATGAATTTCGTTTGTAACAATATTATTAGTCAGGTGAAGATGGTATTAAGATTAAGTGGGTGTTTATTTATCTTATTTTGTTAGTTTTTTTAACATAATTCATAAAAAATAAGTTCATTGTACTGAATAGAGTTGTTTTGGATAAAGGGTTTATCTTGAAAATTTTCGTTAAAATGAAAAGAGAAAAGCGTATATATTATAATGACGAACAAATGACAACCTAAGATATATCCTTAAGTTGTCCAAGACAACAGCCAATCAACTAATATGCTAAAAAACACACTTGACCCCAAACCTTTGCTCAATACATGAGAAATAGGCTATGACAACTACTTGAATCTCTTACTATGGAAGGTCCCAAGCCTCTTTCATGTTATTTATTTTCGGTGACGACTTAGACTTGATTCATAATATCTTTAGTCTAACAAATGTCAGATAATTGGTTTACGGTTTACCGTTCTAGAACCAGTTTGAATAAAGTTACAAGCTCTGAATTTTAAATAAGATTGTAAACGAAGTGTACGAACATTAAAGAGTTGGCGCTAACATTAGATAATGTTCCAAATATATTTAGGTATTTGGCTCCGATCGTACCAACCATTCCAGTAGTTATATGAGTATTTGGTACCAACAACATACAGCGTTCTGAATACATTTAAAAATTTGGCACGGGTGGTACCAACCGTCCTAAATACATAAATATTTGGAACTTGTAACTCGAACCGTTCCAAATACATTGTATTTGGCACCATTATTAGAAATCGTTCCAAACGTATACGTATTTGGAACGGCTTCTTAATAGTCGTCCAAATACCTAGTTTTTTTTGTCACGGTCACCCCACAAGTGCCAAATACGTGCATTTGGCACGATTTTTTGACCGTTCCATAAATTTTCGTTCTAAAAACCCTCTTTTCTTGTATATCCAGGAGATAGTGAGGCTCGAATTCTTGAAATTGAAGAGTTGTGTAAAGAGTTGGTTAATGAATACCAACTAAAGACTTCCCAAGGTGCATATGGGGTTCAAGCTAATATAGGGTCGAGTTCTACAAGTTCAATGGAGGTTGACGATAAATTGTCTACATGGAAAAAACATATTTTAGGTAACAACAGTGTTCCTCAATCTCATGTGAAAATGGAATTTAAGAGTCATATAGATGAAGGACTTGAACCGTGATCTCAGGACTTTGATATATTGTTATGGTGGAAGCTAAGAGCGGCTAAGTATCCTGTTTTACAAGCCATTGCTAGAGATATATTGGCTATCCCTGTTTCTACTGTTGCATCTGAATCACATTTAGTGCTACCGGGAGATTGATTAGTCCACATCAAATCCGACTTCATCCCAATACAATATCAGCTTTAATAAGCTTTAATGTGTGCGCAAAGTTGGTTGTGAGAAATCGTTAATAATGGTAAGCATCTTTACTCAACTATCAGGTATTTTGTTGGGAATTGTTAGTTGGAACAGACTTAAGTCTGCTGATGTAATAGTTAGTACTGTTAGCATAGTTACGTTTGCCAGTATAAAGTTAAGTCTGTTAGTGTGTTTTAGTTAAGTCTGTTTATGAAAAACAAAATAGTTTTTTAGAGATATAATAGGAAAGGATATGCACAGGTTTAGATATCTTAGGAGAAGATATGCATTATCCTTTTACACGTTTTGTAACATCCCATGCTCAAGACTTTTTAAACGTTCTTCCCATTGAGGAGCTTGGCCAACATATGTCGGCGATTGAATACCGGGCAATCCTCAAATATCGGCTGATGATTCCTTTGTTCCTAGTGGACGAGCCATGTCCAATGTGCAAAAAGGCGCGTCTAGATAAATTTGGGGAGCTGTAAGGAGTTGTCGGGGTTCAAATACCGGCATTGCCTGGTTCGGGATGTCTTGTGGGACGTGTTGAGGAGAGCTGGGATTTCTGCTAAGAAAGAAGCCCCTGTTAATTTTCTGACAGACCCGTCGGAAAGAAGGTCCACCCTACGCCCGGCGGATGTCCTCGTATTCGGTTGGGCAGGTGGTAAACATGCTTGTGTAGACCTCACCGGGGTGTCCCCGTTGGTGGGGTTTAGGGACACGGGGTTCGTGGCTGGGCAAGCAGTTTTGAAGGCGGGGTCTAAAAAAGTGACTAAACATGAAATTGCTTGTTCGGAGAATCAACACGTGTTTGTGCCATTTGCTTTTGATACTTTTGGATCCCTTGCCCCCATGGCAACCCGATTCCTGGATCGGGTGCAAAAGGTTGTCCACAATAATTCTCCGTCCTCCAAGAATCAAGGTTTTATTTTTAGTAGAGTAGGTTTCGCTATTCAAAAAGGGGTTGCGGCGCAGTTTGTTGCCCGTTTACCTGTCATGCCGCATGCGCTTGTAATTTTAAAACAAAGTTAATGATAGAGAAATTACTAATTAAAAAAAAAATTGTAGTAGTTAATGGCATTGTAAATAATGATTCTTGAGATGATCATGAATCTGTAATCACAAATATATCAACATGTCATTATTCATTTGTAGAACAGACCACGATCGTGGAAAGCAAGAAGTATAGATGTAAGAGTGGCAATTTAAATCTAAAAATGATAGATTTTTATTCTAATCATGTTCAACCTCTAATAGATTAAACTAGTAAAATTAGAAGTTTAAAATACCAGCTACATTAAGAAAGGAACAAAAGGGTAGAAAGTCACCAAATACATGTATTTAGTGCATACGGCCTTCGAAAGCGCTGTATTTAGTGCATACGGCCTTCGAAAGCGCTTCATTAAAAAACTTATTTTATAATTGTAATTATATTGTCATGTGCAACCATACTTAACGAAAAAGATAGTTAGACAAAGAAATGTGTCCAACCCAACCCTCCGCATTTCAACCTGTACTAAAAGTTGAAATATTATTCACCAACCACTTTTCAATGGGAACATCAATTTTTACACCACCCAATTTTCAACAGTAGTAGAGATTTACATGTAGACGTACATTGATCTTGGTTCACAAAATTGACTCTTTTACATAATGGATTCGACCAGCAGCTGGTGTTGTGATTAACGATTTCATAGACGAGCGTGCACCTGCACAAAATAGAGTAATCATCGGACCATGACACTGGTAACTTACGATGGCACGAGAATTATTATCTTAACATGTATCAAAAGATTATCACCTTAAAATTGGTTGACTAATAACTAAACTACTTAAAAAAAATCAAAAGATCATATATAAACAACGAGAATCCAAGTCATGTTGGACATTTGTTTTTTATATCCAGAACAAACATAAAAACACCCAAAAATTGAGCATGTAATGAGAACTAAAGGCAGCCATCAATAGGCATAAAACCAGCTTAAAGAAACCATATTCCAGTAGCAAAAAAACCTCATAAAACATTCATCAAGCAACAAACACAACAACCCCTAAATTCAAAAATCACCACAATAAGAAATTGAAGTTAGTTTCTAAACTGAACACATAGCATATTATATGACCTGATTTGTATGTTTTAAAACCCGAGTTAATCCGGCCAGTTTAACCAGAAATTGGATAGGAGATCGAGATCGGGCCGGATGTTACCAGGTATTTGCTTGTTTAAGAAACGGATTGAACCACCGATTTTTCGTTGACCCGATTTTATAAACCCGGTCGGATCATTAACTTTTTATCAAAAAATCTAACAAAACCTTTTATTTTTTTCATCAACCTTTGTAAGTTTAAATGGTAAATTGAAGTGGTAAATAATGATATTAGTTAAAATTTTGTAAAACAATAATTAGAGTTATAAACTATCTCATAAACACCAACTAACATAGATTTTTATAATTTAGAATCATAAGTTGATTGTTGTTGCAAATCTTTGCTATATTATTATAGATTAAGATCTTAAAGACATAGTTTATGAATGGAATTTCAATCTCTTTCATTGGTTCAATTGAATTTAGGAATAAAGTCGAATAAACCATTAAATCATGCAACGCTACATATTAAATATATATAAAAAATAAATAAATAAAAATACTTATTTATATATCCGGTTCGACCGGGCGGTTCAACTGTTTGAACCGGTGACCCAATGAACCGGCGTAAACCGGATCGATAGAAAAACAGGTTTTAAAACATTGGTATTAATGTATGATCACAAATAAATTCAATAAGACGATGAATTTCGTTTGTAACAATATTATTAGTCAGGTGAAGATGGTATTAAGATTAAGTGGGTGTTTATTTATCTTATTTTGTTAGTTTTTTTAACATAATTCATAAAAAATAAGTTCATTGTACTGAATAGAGTTGTTTTGGATAAAGGGTTTTTCTTGAAAATTTTCGTTAAAATGAAAAGAGAAAAACGTATATATTATAATGACGAACAAATGACAACCTAAGATATATCCTTAAGTTGTCCAAGACAACAGCCAATCAACTAATATGCTAAAAAACACACTTGACCCCAAACCTTTGTTCAACACATGAGAAATAGGCTATGACAACTACTTGAATCTCTTACTATGAAGGTCCCAAGCCTTTTTCATGTTATTTATTTTCGCTGACGACTTAGACTTGATTCATAATATCTTTAGTCTAACAAATGTCAGATAATTGGTTTACCGTTCTAGAACCAGTTTGAATAAAGTTACAAGCTCTGAATTTTAAATAAGATTGTAAACGAAGTGTACGAACATTAAAGAGTTGGCGCTAACATTAGATAACGTTCCAAATATATTTAGGTATTTGGCTCCGATCGTACCAACCGTTCCAGTAGTTACATGAGTATTTGGTACCAACAACATACAGCGTTCTGAATACATTTACAAATTTGGCACGGGTGGTACCAACCGTCCTAAATACATAAATATTTGGAACTTGTAACTCGAACCGTTCCAAATACATTGTATTTGGCACAATTATTAGAAATCGTTCCAAACGTATACGTATTTGGAACAGCTTCTTAACAGTCGTCACAAATACCTAGTTTTTTTTTGTCACGGTCACCCCACAAGTGCCAAATACGTGCATTTGGCATGATTTTTTGACCGTTCCATAAATTTTCGTTCTAAAAACCCTCTTTTCTTGTATATCCAGGAGATAGTGAGGCTCGAATTCTTGAAATTGAAGAGTTGTGTAAAGAGTTGGTTAATGAATACCAACTAAAGACTTCCCAAGGTGCATATGGGGTTCAAGCTAATATAGGGTCGAGTTCTACAAGTTCAATGGAGGTTGACGATAAATTGTCTACTTGGAAAAAACATATTTTAGGTAACAACAGTGTTCCTCAATCTCATGTGAAAATGGAATTTAAGCGTCATATAGATGAAGGACTTGAACCGTGATCTCAGGACTTTGATATATTGTTATGGTGGAAGCTAAGAGCGGCTAAGTATCCTGTTTTACAAGCCATTGCTAGAGATATATTGGCTATCCCTATTTCTACTGTTGCATCTGAATCACATTTAGTGCTACCGGGAGATTGATTAGTCCACATCAAATCCGACTTCATCCCAATACAATATCAGCTTTAATAAGCTTTAATGTGTGCGCAAAGTTGGTTGTGAGTAATCGTTAATAATGGTAAGCATCTTTACTCAACTATCAGGTATTTTGTTGGGAATTGTTAGTTGGAACAGACTTAAGTCTGCTGATGTAATAGTCAGTACTGTTAGCATAGTTAAGTTTGCCAGTATAAAGTTAAGTCTGTTAGTGTGTTTTAGTTAAGTCTGTTTATGAAAAACAGAATAGTTTTTTAGAGATATAATAGGAAAGGATATGCACAGGTTTAGATATCTTAGGAGAAGATATGCATTATCCTTTTACACGTTTTGTAACGTTAGGGTTTCCTTAGTGTATAAAAGGAACCCTACGACATTGTATTATATGCCAGTCCCAAGATTAATAGAAAATACGAATTTAGTTATTTATTGTGTTCTTCATATTGTTTGTGTTAAGATTCCGCATTAACACTTAAACTGTCATTATTAAAAGTTTCTCACATAGTTGATTTGGATTTATCCAAGTTTACTATTGTCTTATAAAGGCTACTTAGATCCATTACTTTGGACCTACATATTTGATTAAGTTTTTATCTATTATCTGATTTTTTTTTTTTTTTTTTTTTATAAGATGAAGGTAAACCATTTACATCAGATAACCATGCAAACATTTTTTTGATTATGATACAAATACTAAAGGTTATTATGCACCCACTTTGGTCAATTGATTTGATCTTTATAACATAGTACTGATCACACATTGTTTTTGTTATCTTTCTACTCTAATAATTAAATCATCGAGGATACAAAATCTGCTTGTTTGGAATCCTAAATGGTTTGCACTTATTCTGAGCTAGCTTCTGAACCTTTTATAATTTCTCCAAGCATGGCTAAATTCTGCACTTCACTTTCTCTATAATTCAGCACCCATTTTCATCTGTATGCTATTAAACAATGTTACGTACCCATTTAACCACTATAAATGATATATTTTAAACCGCGTTTGAACTAACAATATTGTTTTTCTTTTTGTTCAGGCATAAATTTGTTTTAGTTCATGTTGGTGAAATAATAATCTGGACTTATCGAGTGTCAATAAATCATATATTTTAACCTGTTGAATACATTAGCCATATGTGCTCATGTTATTGGTTTCTTTTCCTTTGGCATGTTGGATTATTTTGCATTTTTGTTGTCATACTTTTGTTTTCGTACTTACAATAAGTCATACTTTTTGTTATGTTTTGTGTTGAATATTTGAATTTACTCTAATGAATGAATTTTGTTTGATGTTAGAATGGTTGCACCATTGGAAATGTATTAAATATGTCTAACTTTGTAACAAGGAAAAATCCCCGATTCCCCATCGGGGACGGGGATGGAGACTTAATGTGACCCCCGACGGGGATGGGGACGGGGATGCGAATAGCTATTGAACTTTTGGGATGGGGATAGTATCAACCATTCCCCGCAAAAGTGGCCCTGTTGCCATCTCTAGTTGAGAACCTTACGATACAAAATATGAAACACTACGTCACATGGAGCACAAAGGATGTACCCAAGGTCGTCCCATGAAATTTGGATGCCCTATGCCAACAATTTCAGAATAGGCCTTCAAATGTGAAAGTCAAAATATCTATAAAGTTAGCAAACAATAGTGTTATTATGCATTGATTTCGAGTATTGTTTGGTATGGATCAAATAACAACTTGCTAATGTAGTTATACCTTAAAACTTTGAATACATCTCTTTCCCTTTTTGTATGTGGCTAACGACTTTCAAAATATTGCAACAGTTTTCTAAAGTCATGTGCTTCATATTTAATTTCAAAATATATCATATAGGTAAAAAAAATTAAGATATGTTTCAAATTGGAAATAGTTTTCTTTGTAATGGTGTAATTGTAACAGAGACAAGGGACCAAAATGATACATATTATAAATAAAAAGAAAAATGATAACTTTCAAAACTAATATGGGCAAAAGACAAATCAAATTTGAAGGTTCCCCCCACACACAACACTTTTGGCTTTGTCTTCTCCAGAAAATCGCAAATCCAGTTTCCACCATTGTTTTCTAAGGTAAGTTTAATTTCTTTTTCCATAAAAATCTTCTATATTCTATCCTAAATCGTCTACTAACATAACTAAAGATTCAAAAACGAATATATGCTTACACTGAAGTTTTAGAAATTTTGAGGCCCCTAAAAACTAGAGGCCCTGTGCGGTTGCACTTCCCACACATACCCAAATCCGGCCATGGATGGATCAATCATCTATAGTGTGATAATCATTCGTTCGACCGTCTTAAGATGGACTCAGTTCCATAATGTTCAAAAATAAGGAAAAGTATCATGAGTGTTCTAATTTAGTCACTCAAATTTCACATAAATATAGAAACTATCAGAGTTTTAATTTTGCTCCATTGTTGTCAAATTTGAAAAATTACTCTGTTTAATGTATTTATATATACATTGTTAAGTTGTACCTTCTTAATAAACATTCATCCCCCGAATATAACTACTTTCAACTACCATTATGTACAACCAATTTATGCACTCTGAAAAAGAAAATATGTCATGAAATAATAACTAACTTTGAGAAGTGTTTTATCTAGGTCACTCAAACATAAAAATTTCAGAACAATGGAACACTATTAAAATTTCGAATGTTTTTTATGATTAGACAAAGTTAGAATGACTAAATTGGAACAAATCTTAAACTTGTTTACTATTTCATGATTTTCACCCTTAAAAATATGACATCTTTCTTTATATCATCATGTCAATACCATTTTCAACAAGTGTTCTATTTCTATAAATTATTTCGAATTCTTGAGCTTCTGTTTTTTTATGTAGACTTTACTTCATAGCAAAGTCAGACTTAAAACAACATGGTAGGCAATGGTTAAAGTGTGTTGGGAATTAAAGTAACAGTTGGTATTGCCTAGAATTAGAAAAGGAACTGCTGAAGAATACACTAACAGTACTAACTAACTTAGTTTTGCTAGTGCAAGATGTTTGTACTGCTTATAAGATGAAGACAGAAGATAAAGATACGGTTGAAGATAACTATAGAATAGATTGCATGTATATCTTATACATATATATATTGATACGAATATTGTATCAAAGTAGTTTTACTTGTACATGACTGCTTATGCTATAAAAGAAGGTACTAGGTTAAGTTTTATGTACGTATCTTTTGTTAAAGCTTCAAGGTTGTAAACCCTGGTGATAGGCAAGATCACTCGTATTATTGTTTAGTAATATTGAAGCATTTTGGTTAATCTCATTGTTCATACATTCATTGTTCCATAAATCAATGTTACATACATCACATACACAAATCTTCTAAGTGTCAAGTAGTAAATTCCGCGTGCCACTTGATATTAACTCAAAGTATCCTCAACACATTCTAAGTGTGTTTAGATCCTCACAAGTGGTATCAGAGCCAGGTTTTGATACTTTGAATTAGAAGGTCCAGAAGAACTCTTTTATTCCTACAAAAAAGATGGAAATGGAGAATTCTCAGACTACAACTGCAATTCTCAGACTACAACTGCTGCTAGATTACCAATGGTCAAATAGAATGAGTTTGACATGTGGAGGCTAAGGATAGAGTAGTACTTCTTGGTTCAAGATTATGCTCTCTGGGAGATCATTCAGTATGGTGATTCCTTCAAGACAGGTGTTACAGAATCTACTATTGAAGGCAAGACAATTCAACTTAGGAACACTGGACCAGTTACTAATGATGAAAGGATTCAAAAAAGGAATGATCAGAAAGCAAGGAGTTTGCTTGCGATGACCATTCCTAATGAACAAGTGCTGTCTTTTAGCAAATATCCATATGCTAAATCTTTATTTGAAGAGATCTATACAAGGTTGGGTGGCAACGAAGCTATCAAGAAGACCCAAAAGACATTGCTGAAACAAAGTTTCAAAAACTTAGTGTAGAACCGTAGAGGGGGGGGTGAATACGGTTTCTTTGGCTTTTAAAAACTTTAAGCCAATAAGAACACCAAGTGGTTGTACAACAATCCAACAACCACAAACACAATCACAACACAAGTATATAAAGAAAGTAAGAAGACACCACGATATATACTGGTTGGGGATGGGGGGTTTATACCATNATATACTGGTTCAGGATGGGGGGTTTATACCATCCGTACATCCAGTTCCGAATCTGACACCGATATTATTTCACTAGTATAATCCTTTTGGTGGATTACAAACCGTTACAATTCACTCCACCAATATTCAACAATATTGATGCTCACAAAGAAGGAGTTACTCCCACGGTATTCCACCCTCGGAAACCACCCAAAAGAATCTCGCGATTCGACTTCACCTAAGGGTCACCAAGACCACAACCAAAACTTCCACCCGGAAGTATCAAACCCCAACTAGATCCCCAATGATCTAGGCTTGGTCACCAAGACACAAGACTTCCTGTACAAATGAATGAATGAAAAAGATTGTTTGTTCAATCAAGCCCTAATCTAACCTAGAGACTCGATTGTAATAGAAAGGGTATAAGGAAGAAGACCCTCGACACAATCACAAGAGTGGATTAAATTCTTGTGATTCTTCCCTTGCAAGGAGATGTGTCCTTTCAAAGATGTTAGAGTAAAAATCAAGAACACAAGATTAGAGTTAGAGAGATTTGAGAGTGTTTAGAGAGAAAGAATTTAGAGAGAAAGAATAATGGCAAGGGGTGAGGAATACAAGAGGCAAGGGGGTATTTATAAGCCAAGACCCAAACTTGGGAATATTTTACCGAGGCCGGCGCATCACCCACGCGTCAACGCGTGGGCAGCGCGCCAGGCGTCTGTAAAAACTCCCAAGTGTTGGGTGTTGGATCTTTATAAATACCTAACCTTGCTAAACCCCCAATTGTACTTCACACTAAACCTTAACATTAATCAATCTAAGGTTTACCAACTTAAATAGCCAATTAGAAAATCATTTTGTGAAGTGTTTATTAGAAAACCAAATACAAAGGGTAGAGGAGTAGAAAGGGTAATTTGGTAGGGGTAGATTGGGTATTCCTCAAGTGGAATNCTAACCTTGCTAAACCCCCAATTGTACTTCACACTAAACCTTAACATTAATCAATCTAAGGTTTACCAACTTAAATAGCCAATTAGAAAATCATTTTGTGAAGTGTTTATTAGAAAACCAAATACAAAGGGTAGAGGAGTAGAAAGGGTAATTTGGTAGGGGTAGATTGGGTATTCCTCAAGTGGAATAGAAAAGAGAGAAAGAATATGCCAAGGTATATTCCTTTGCTTGCGGTGAAAGAATGAGATGGAGGGTTGAGATAAGTTTGTTTGAATTGAATGGTTGAGATCAAAGGGAGCCTCCTTTGGAATTCAAACTATTTGGCATGTGGGGAATATGGAGGGTTGAGATGTGTTTGTTTGAAATGGATGGCTAGGATCAAAGGGAGCCTATGTTTGGATTTCAAATTTATTCCCATGTGATGAAATAGAGGGTTGAGATGTGTTGTAAGGGAATGGATGGTTGAGATGTAGAGTGTGTAAGGAATATAAGAGATGAGTTGGATTGTGTAAGGGATGTGATGTTGTAAGGGAATATGTAAGAGATATGGATTGGATTGGATTGAATATGTGAAGATATGATTAATTGGCTAGTGTGTGTAGAGAAGAGATGGTTGTGAGAGTAATGTGTGTATTTTGAAATCAAGTGTGTGTACCCAAGGTGTATTAGTGTGTGTATAAGGATTGTATGGGAAGTTGGTAGATTGGGAGAATATTGTGTGGGAGTATGTGAAGGGACAAAGGTACACTTTTGTGTAAGAGGTGTAAGGGAATATTGTATGAGAATGTTGGGAGGGGATATTTAGGAAGGATTGTGGGAGATTTGGTGGTATTTGTCTTTTTGTAAAAATGAGAGTAAGAGAAGATTAAGAAATAATCTAATTGTCATTAAGAAAAGAAAGTTTAGACAATTATGATTATAAGTTGAGAAAATCATAGGTTACTTATAAGTTCAAGTAATACAACGTCGAGAATCCATAGTTTCATATCTCGCGACTTTATACGACTCGACGTTCTCAACTAATACCTTGGTTCAAACAAATTAAGTGCTTTGCCTTGATGTAAAGCATAACCCATGCGGGAAAGGATGCGTTTACGCAAAGTGACCTTAGACTTAATTTGACCAATAAGGGAGTAAACCCGTTACGTGATTAGAGAAGACGTAAGCACAGGATATGAGCATATGGATGCTTTCACATGATGTTATGTGACATATATAAGCTCCATAAGTTTAGAAAAGCCTTGGCTAGAGGCGATAGTTAGAAAACATGTGTTGGCGTTTTCCCGTAAGTGGGTGCTTTAAAAGTTGGATCTCTCTGATCCCAAAACTCGTTTCGAGTGTTCTCAATTAAGCACATAGCATATTCATACCTGTATTGAAAGATCCACATTTTTCGGGTAAGGGGAAAGCCGACTTTCAAAATTCGCCCAAGACCACACAGTAGCTTGGCGCGTCACCCGCGCGTTGACGTGCGGGCAGCGCGCCAGGAGCAGATATGGGCTCCGGGGAATTTTGGCTAACGTTTGTTATTTTATGTGTTTCGATGGTTTATTTGTCATCATTAAAACATAAAGAGATCTTGATCATGTTGCCTCAACACTTAGTACTACCAGCAATGAGACTTTTGATCTTATGTTCACACGGTTACAGAAAACTGTTAGCCAACTGGCTGTTTAGGTGTTGAGATAGCTCAGGAAGATCTCAACATGAAGTTTCTAAGGAGTCTACCTACAGAGTTCAACAATCACGTTAGGGGTCAATTAACATTAATATAAAAGTAATTACAACACACATTTGTTCCACGTTAGTCAAAATAAGCATGAAAATTATATACTAGCACATCACAATAAGTATTTGGATTCTCACATCTCTCGGGCGTTATAAAGTTATACATCACATATGGAAGCGGGAAAATGTAACACTCTCTAGCTGTCATAGCACATAGATTACCATACGCTTAAGAAAGGATCAAACCTCCACCACTTTGGCATAAGCACCTAGAATAAACTATCAAATATGTCTTTTAAAGGGTTGTAACGTTAGGTATAAGGGTATGGAAAACACGGTTTGTTGGATAAAGTGAATTTTACTGGTGGCTAGTCAATCATCTTGGTCAATTACATGTACAATGAGGAGTTGCTAAGCCAAGACTCGACTCAACTTGCTAACTACTNACTATATCGATTTAAACATAAATAAAAGACACGGATGGTAGCCCGTATGGTTTTTTTTACTTTTCTTTTTCGATTTTTTTTTTCATTCACTCTTACTCTACCATCCAAAATAATACATCAAAAGGATCTTGTATCCTCCCTACACTTGAACTTTTATATACGTTACACATAACTAACTAATGACCCAAATTAAGAAAATTAAAACACTTGGAGTACTTTAAAACATTAACGTATATAAGGGTAATGATTTCCCCTTTCACATCACTAGTACAAAAATGGCCTTTCGTCACACATGGTCGATTTTAAACGGTCACACGGTAACATTTTTACGTGACTAAATGTACCAGAGTAAAATAAACAGCCACACTTGATCCGACTTGTGTGACCATTTCGGAATTCTATTGTCACACATTTGTGTATTTATGTGACTAGAGGGTAACTGGTAAATATTTTTCGATCATTTAGTCACTTTTAATTTGGGACGTGTGACCGATACAAATCAGCTTTGAACATTAGTCACACTACATATATACATATGTGACAAATATATGTCACACAATTGAAGAGTGTGACCAAAATAAATATATGGTCACATGAAGTAATTGTGTATGTGGCTAAATTATATAGTCAAGTTTGTCACACATTATTTAAACGTGACTGCTATTCTTTGCTAAATATTTAGCCACATATGAATTTGAAATGTGTGACAACTGACAAGTAAGTTTGAAGCGTTAGTCACGATATGCATTTAAAAGTGACAAATATATGTCATNATTGAAGAGTGTGACCAAAATAAATATATGGTCACATGAAGTAATTGTGTATGTGGCTAAATTATATAGTCAAGTTTGTCACACATTATTTAAACGTGACTGCTATTCTTTGCTAAATATTTAGCCACATATGAATTTGAAATGTGTGACAACTGACAAGTAAGTTTGAAGCGTTAGTCACGATATGCATTTAAAAGTGACAAATATATGTCATACACTTGAAGAGTGTGACCAAATGTTATATATGGTCACACGAAACTATAGAAACATGATTAAATGTAACGAAAATTCGATACATATAATCACGTAAGTTAATATGTGTGTCTAAAGTTTAGTGTGTTACCCTAAATTTTCACGTGCCCGCTTAAATTTTTCACCAAAATCTCAACTTTTCACAAGCCCGCCTAAATTTTTTCCCCAAAATCAAATTGCCCCTCTACCTCTTTATCTTCTTCTCAGATCTCACATCATCTTAATAATATTCTCCATTGAACAAAAACCCTAACATAAAAAAGTCAGCCGTTCTCTTATCATTCTTCTAATAAAAAAACTACCGTTCTCTCAAGGTGCTCCTCTTTGTCAGTGTTACCTGAAGAGTATAAATCAAAGATTAAGAAAAATGTCGAGGGGTACTCAATCGTCGAGAGTAAAAGATGTGTCAGTTGACCAGTATGCTCAAAGTAGTCGGATGGCAAGGATTGATGATGCTTGTTTGCAGAGTTAGATGAGTCCCTTTATATATGTTTTATCTGATTCATGTGTTTTCTAAAGATCTGTTAACTTTAATTACTTAAAATCTATTAGGTTTTCATTGGTGAAATAATTGACCTTGCTAAGAATGCAACCCTCAATGATTTAATGAACACTGATGCAATATAAGACTATTACAAGTTTGTTATTAGTAAAACAAAACAAAATTTGTCTTTTGAATAACAAAAAATATATATTACGAAGTTACATGGGCTGAGATTTAATCTTATGTGAAAACAACAAATTTCTTAAGTGAAAAGCGTCGAACAATAGACTTTGTAGTTAAAGGTAACAGTAGTTACCAACTTAGCTATTACTCATTTGGTGTTATCTAATGGGTTTTGTAATGTATATGTCTAATTAAATTATTGATTATTAATTTTTTTCCCTTATAAACAATATGAGTTAGTTCATGTTTGTTATATAAGTATAGTGTTACGAGTTGGTGCTATGATTTCTGGTAAGCTTAGATTAAGCTGTTAGTATATGTGCAATATTACTGGCTATCCAATTTCTACACGTTAAGCCTATTTGACCCGATTTGTGTTAAGCATCATCTTTTTTACCCATTTTTAATTTTTCTGATAACTTGATAAGGATCGACTCATTCTTAAGTAAAGTTTATATTATACTACCAGCAACATTGATTAAAGTTTATTTGTTTTGGATCAGATAACTTTAGACGGGTTGTGGTCGAGTTACGGGATGAGCGAATAATAGTGTTCACAACCAATCATAAGAACCATTTGAACGAGGCATTAACGAGACCAGAAACACACTGCAGGTATATTTATATTCTTTTATATCATTTTGTTTTGTTAATTTGATTTTGTTAGAGTTTAAATTGATTCAAGGTGTTGTCATACAGAGACTCGCGAGTTATTCAGTCAGAGAACTAAAGAAGCTTTAAAAGACCCCAACGTGTGAACTCATGTAATAAAAGGGCCATTGATCATGAGAGGTAATTGGGAAAGGCAGAGGATTATCTCTCTAAACTTCCACCTGATGCACCCTATTCTGAATTTGAATATGCGTAAGTGTATCGAACCTTATACGTCAAAATATAGTGACCATTATGCCCTACAAGTCTGTAATATGCTGTTGGATTTTTGTGATGCAGATTGCAAGGAATGTGGTTTGAAAGAGGTTGGGGGGATAATGCTGAAAGAGCTCTTAGTATTTGCACAGCATAAGGTATGTTTGTATTATGTGACTCAAGCCTTCATTCTCTTATATATGCATTCAACCATGTACTCTAAATTTTACAATCTATGTAAGCCCTGCTGGATATTATCGAGAAAGAATTGTTTCATGCTCATATGAAAAGGTGAGTTGGTATTTCTTTCGTCTTAACTTGTATCTTTCATGGCTCTTAAGCTTAAACATCTTGATTCATTAACAGCTTGTTTACAGTTGCATGCTTAAGTGTATATTGTTTTATGGATTACGTATGTCTTGGTCTCGGATGGGTTTGGATTTGCTTTTTCTTTGTAATCTTGATGTTATTGTCGTTTATTTGTTGTTGTGTCTGGTTACAATAAACACCCAGTAGGGTGTGTTTGTTTGTTTGTTTGTTTCACCTTTGTTTATTTCGACCCACACCACAGCCCGTATAGTGTGGTGTTTGTTTGTCTCGGATCAACACCCAAGAAGGTTGTCGTTGTGATTGTTTGTTACCTGCTGTCACAGCCACCCAAAGGGGTGCTAGTTCTGGATTGCCTCGACTGGAAAACACACCCAAAAAGTGTGCGTTTGTTGGCTGCAAAACAGCCCCAAACCAGCCCCAACAGGGGGTGTTTATTTGCTGAAACGCAGCCCCAACAGGGGGCGTTCGTTTGCTGTAAAACAATCCTAAAAAGGGCATGTTTGGTGCTGAATTTTCTGCACATAAAAGGCACATTTTGCTTACTTATTTTCTGCACAGAGGGTGCGTTTTGCTACTGAAAATCTGCACTTAATATGGGTCATTATATGCTAAAAATCTGCACTTAATAAGAGTGTTTACATGCTGAATTTTCTGCACTTATAGTGGTGTTTGTATGCTGATTTTTCAGGATATACATAGGGGTCTTTGGTTGCTAATTTTTCAGCATATATAAATGTATGTATTGTGTTTGATTTTAGCTTTAGTGTCGGCTTATGTGACTTTTGTGGCTTGCGCTTATTTTTGACACATTAGTGGATTTTGCGGCATGTTAATACAGTTGTTTTGGTAAATTTGTTGAGATTCAATTCGATAAGAGTGGGAGGATATCGGGGGCAGCTATTCGAACTTACCTTCTTGAGAGATCTCGTGTCTGCCAGATATCAGATCCCGAAAGAAACTATCACTGCTTTTATCTTCTTTGTGCTGCACCACCTGAGGTATTTATTTAACCCTTTACATATTCTATGATCTGTTCGGTTAGTATACTCGATACTTACAAGAGCATTTTCTCCATTTTCAGGACAGGGCTAAGTTTAAATTGGAAAGTCCACAGTCATACCGTTACTTGAATCAGCCAAAGTCGTATGAACTTTAGTTAAAACTGTCTACTCTCGCTTGTTTGACTGGTAAGAATTTAAGACCGGTATTATATATGAAAAATGTAAAGCATGAATCTCTTATTAATCTTATAAAGATCTAATATCTCATTACTTTTTTAGGATTGTGGAGAAGATATCAAGATAAACAATTCAATTGGACAGGATCCGAACTCAAAATCACTAATTGGTGTCCTTGATATATATGGGTTTGAGTTTTAAGCATAACAGGTAAGTATAAAAACCTGTCCCACCTTAAGGCAATAATGCATGAACTTGAATGCTATAACGCTGACAGAACCTTATTTTGAAATAGTTTTGGCCAGTTCTATTGATGTTTTTGTTGTTGTTGAATTCTTTGTTGCAGCATGTGTTTAAAATGGAAGGAAGGAACAACAGACTTCTACAAGAAAAGCATAAATCAAGTGCAAATAAGCAGCAAAATGATGAGTTCTTGAAGTTAATACTGCTAGTGTATTAGTTACAACTGTTAGTTATAAGTTAGTATAAGTTAGTACTGTTGGTTCATATAGTGAATTAGTTACAACTGTTATTGTATTTGAATTTGTTTTGATATATATTGATTTTTTAAATGTGACTAAAAGATGCATACAGTCACACTTATTAACACATTTGGTCACTGTTTGCTTAATTCGTTGTGTGACTAAATATTACAAAATGCCACACAAAAAAAATTCATGTAGCAATTGGATTATCAATAGTCACATAAAATATACATTTCTTCACTTTAAACAACATATGGTCACACTTATTAACATTTTTGGTCACTTTATACTTAATTGTATGTGACTAAATACTCAAAACAAAGATGCTTTGTGTGACTAAATGTTCCAAAAGGTCACACAAACAAAAATTAATGTGGCCATTGGATGAACAATAGTCACACAAAATACACATTTCTTCACTTTAAACAACATATGATCACACTTATTAACATTTTTGGCCACTCTTTTTTAAAATTGTATGTGACTAACTCAAAAAAACAATATCTTTTGTGTGACTAAATCATCACAAACGTCACATTTATTATATACTCATGTGGCCACATGACGGGAAATAGTCACACATAATACATATTTACTTGAATAAATCATCTCAAATGTCACATATATTATATATTTATGTGGCCAAAGGACGAACAATAGTTACTCTCAAAAAACATTCGTGTGACTATAAGGTGTTTACGGTCACTGATACTGACTAATCCAACAAAACTTGTGCCTAATTTGTCAAAAATATTCGGGGTTTTGGTCACTCTTTTTCGATGGAAAATGCCACGAACTCAACAATGTGACCATATGCCACCTACGGTGGCGGGACCTTTAGTGACACACAACGAAAAAAACGTGTGTGACTATATGCATATCATCACACATTTTTGGCGTGACCAATACAACTTTTTGTACTAGTGCATTGTAACGACTAGTACATTTACCCATGAGTCCCAATCATCCCAAAACAGTATTTACAATAAATGACTCGACTTAGCAACCATGTAACAAATTAGACAATTGACAAAGGGTTTAAACATATAAGTTGTAACAATAATGCACTAAAAATGAGTGCATATAAGGTAGGCTAAGGCGATTTGGGTGTACATTTGGGGGTGGATTGTAAACAATGTTCTTCATTGATATTTCGGAATCCACCAAAATATCAAGGGGCGAAAATATAGGCTCTGAAGGGTGTACTAAAGGTATCGTGTACTAAAAATGAGTACATCGCAAAGGTGTGGGAAAATTACTTGACCAATGAAGCCAATGTAATTACAAAACAGGTATAAAACAAAGGGTTCTCCAAATGCCACTTATCATATAGTAAATCCTAACTACACGAATTTAGTCTCACTAGCGGTCTCGAGATGTATCACAAACGCAAGTTCTAGAATCTATATACTATCGGTACACTCATAAGCATCAAAAGTGAATGCTTTTTTGTAGAACACCAAAATAATCTATAACATGTATGGTTTTAGTTTATATGGATCGAATAGTAGAAGAAGAAAGAAAGAGAGAATGAAAGAAAGAAGATAAGAGTTTTAGAGAGAGAAAGAGAGAGAGAATGGAACCTAGAGAGAGAATGAAACCAAAAAAAAAAAAATAGATTCAGGAGGTTCACCCTCTCCAAGGATGGAGAGGGTATATATGTACATGGGTTTTGCCACTTGGGCGTGCCACTTGGGCTGCGGATCAGGTATACAGTGGGTAAAGACCCGTCCTTCTTCCGCGAACTAATCTACTTCTAAACTACGT
>LBNU01018491.1:20144-35318 GCA_014162995.1 Artemisia annua | reverse complement strand
AGGAGTTTCCACTCAATCACTGGGAAATACTTATGAATATTCCCTCATAAGTGTTCTTGGCAGATTGCTAAGATCTGCGTAGGACTCAAAATATTACAACTGGTGTCCTTAATGTTGAACAACCAGTGTAGAAGTATCAAGTGTTCCTATGAGATCTTTTGATGCATCTCTTGGCTCTAGAATCGATAAGTGCAATTTGGTTATCCTATGCGGAGACTAGGGAGGGGTCTCCTGTTTCAATATCAACTAGCTCTAAGAGACTAGTCGATAGTTTACACCGGTTCCCCGTGAGAATGAAACAAGCTCTTTTAAGAGAACTTGAGTGGCTGTAAGGTTTAGTGCAGTGCGTCACTGGGTCCATGACGTCTTTTCTTCAATACCGATGTTACCTTGGTAACAATCAGTAGCATATGAATTGAACCCGGTTTCTGCCCTAAGGTTGAATAATGGGAGGGCTATTTCTTTTCACCCTTTTTCATTTCATTTCTTTTTAATTCTTCAAACCCTTCAGTGCTTACCGAGACTTCATTACTAGAAGCTTGTTGGGTTTGTTCCAGTCCTAGCTCAGTCTCAGTCGGCACCCTTCCCTTTCTCACTTTTCTCCTTTTTTCAATCATTCCTAAGGACTTCTAATCTATCTATTGGATTGTCCCTGGGAAGATCCCTCCGGTTCTGGTGGATCATGGGAACATATACCTAACCTTACCATCCTTATAACTCCATGCTTTAAAGTACATTGGTCGGTCTTTTGGTATCTTTCCACAATCTTCACATAACCAAATTCATTGAAAATTCTCTCAAAGTGTTTATGGTAAAGAAACACATTTTGTTAACACTTTGAGAGTTTTATCATTTTTCCAAATGCTCCCCCTCAACAAGTGCTCATAGGTAAAGAAAGAAAGTTGCACATGTCGGGGTGAGTTGCACTTATTTGAATTGATCGGCTCTTAATAGACATATACCCGAGGGACACGTTTACGTTGCTTAGTTACAGGGATCCATTATCAGCTTTTAGGTGATAACTAGCCCTAATAACTAACTTGAAGTTGTTAACATTCCTTAAAAAGGAAGTTAGACCCGTCAAAGTATATATCTAAGAAGAGTTTCTCGAAACGGTACTTTCTACTTGAACCAGTCCTCTTCGAGACACGTTTACATCACTGGTTAGACCAGCTTGAAATTATTACCCGGCCAGGACTAGTCTTTTCGATTCACGACTTTACATGTTTTGTCAATTCATGAGTCAAATTCTGAGTCATAAGCAATTCACGGTTTCTACTTGATTTTGTAAAATCCCGCGAAAGACTCTTAGCCACTTGCTCCCCCTCAATATGTGCACATTGATTGAATCAATTTTTATAAAGTTTTTAGCACTTTGGCACATACGGGTGAGCTTACATTCGAGATCATTTATTCATCATTATTAAATCACTTGCTCCCCCTCAATATGTGCTTTGTTCATAATCCAAAATCTTTAAAATTTTAGCACATACGGGAGCGATCTTTTGAGACCAAAAACATCTTTATAAGTCCAAAAACATCACATTTAATCACTTGCTCCCCCTTAATATGTGCTTTGATTAAAATCCAAAATCTTTAACATTTTAGCACATAAGGGAGCGTTCTCGTAAGTCCAAAAACATTCTTTTAAAGTTCCAAAAACATCACTTTTAAATCAGTTTTCATATTTAAATCACATTCTCTCCCCCGATCATAAAATTTCAAATCTTTTGAGATTTTGAGATCCCAATTGATTTAAATGATTTTCGAAAAAGCTTTGGAGAGAAGTGTGATACGTTTTAAACGTTTACTGATTATGAGACACTTTTTGAATTTCACTGTGGCTGGTGCACAAAGCTTTTAAAGGTGCAGAAATTTTGAGCAAATGCGCTCCCCTTCAGTTAATGGCCCGTTTTCAATTTTTAACGTTTAATAGCCATTAAAATGAGTGGTAGCGTATTTGAGAAAATTTAAGACCGATGGCCACCTTGTACACCACAAAATCTCTTTTGAAGAATTTTAGAAGAAAGAGATTTTGGGAAAAGAAGACTTCTCTTCTTTTACTAGAAAGGTTGCACTGAAGCGTACAACTTTTCGGATAATCCGCACACAATGAAATCATGATAACGTGTTTTTCACGTTCGAAAAACGGGTTGCTATCTGAAGTAATAGCAAACCATAATTTTATGAACGGGTTACAGTCTGAAGTAACTGCAAGCCATAATATAAGCGCGGGTTGCAGCCTGAAATAACTGTAAGTCATTAAGATGAAGCGCGGGTTACAGCCTGAAATGACTGTAAGCCATTAAGATATGTTTTGAAAACATTTTGAACTTCTGATCGAACTTTGTTTAAAAACCCGTGTCATTATTGAATGACATTTCTCGGATCGTATATGTTATCGATGCCAGAAGACATGCCTTATCAACAAACATTTTTTTTTGGTATTTTCTATTTTTTTGATTTTTATGATTTTTATAGGTTTTATATTTTTTGTATTTTTCTTTTCTGGGTTTTAAATTATATAAATGGATATGTGAAGTGAATCAGTTACTCCTCATTATCTTCCTGAAGACTTTTGAGTGACTCAGGAGAAATGCTCTTCATTCCAAGACGTGGGAGAATGAATTGAAACCGTTCTTTAGGAAGTGCCTTTGTGAAGATATCAGCCAGCTGAAATTCCGTCCTCACAAAGTAGAGTTCCACAATTCCTTTTTCCACTTTTTCTCTGATGAAATGATGTCGAATATCTATGTGCTTTGATCTTGAATGCTGGACGTTGTTGCAGCAAAGAGCAATGGCACTCTTGTTATCATAGTACATCGGAACCTTGTTGTATACAAAGCCATAGTCTGATAATTGAGATCTCATCCAAATAATTTGAGCACAGCAAGAAGATATGGCAATGTATTCAGCCTCTGTGGAGGAGATCGACGTACTCATTTGCTTCTTTGATGACCAACTAACCAGTTTATCTCCTAGAAATTGAGCACCGCCCGAGGTACTTCGACGAGTATCTTGACACCCCGCATGATCAGCATCAGAGTAGGCTGTGAGAGCCATTGCAGTGTTTTTAGGATACCAAAGGCCCATGTGAATTGTTCCTTGAAGGTACCTGAAGACTCTTTTGACTGCTTGTAAGTGCTTCTTAGTAGGTTTGGATTGATAACGAGCACACATGCAGACAGCAAATAAGAGATCTGGTCTGCTGGCTGTGAGATACATCAATGATCCGATCATGCTTCGGTATTTGGTTTGGTCGACAAGTGCTCCTTCAATATCCTCATCCAGCTTAGTTCTCTCAACCATTGGAGTATCAACAGATTCACATGATTCAAATCCAAATTTCTTTAGTATTTCACTGGCATACTTGGATTGATTGATGAAGATACCATGTGGGTTTTGAGAAATTTGAAGCCCTAAGAAGAACGACATTTGCCCCATCATGGACATTTGGAATTCCGTACTCATTTCTTGTGCAAACCTATCACATTCTAGTGGATCGGCAGATGCGAAGATAATGTCATCCACATAGATTTGAACGTGGAGACGATGCTCTCTCAACTTTCTAGTAAACAAGGTAGGATCGACAACACCCTTGGTAAATTGGTTGGCTAGAAGAAATTTGGACAGTGTATCATACCATGCTCTGGGTGCTTGTTTAAGACCATATAGTGCCTTCTTCAAGCGATAGACATGATTAGGGCGTTCAGGATCAACAAACCCCTCTTGTTGACTTACATATACTACTTCCTTTAAGTGTCCATTGAGAAAGGCAGTCTTCACATCCATTTGGTATACAACCATGTTCTGACTGGCCGCATTGGCAAGGAAGATTCTGATGGCTTCAATTCTGGCAACTGGTGTGAATGATTCCTCAAAATCGATGNCCATGCTCTGGGTGCTTGTTTAAGACCATATAGTGCCTTCTTCAAGCGATAGACATGATTAGGGCGTTCAGGATCAACAAACCCCTCTTGTTGACTTACATATACTACTTCCTTTAAGTGTCCATTGAGAAAGGCAGTCTTCACATCCATTTGGTATACAACCATGTTCTGACTGGCCGCATTGGCAAGGAAGATTCTGATGGCTTCAATTCTGGCAACTGGTGTGAATGATTCCTCAAAATCGATGGCTTCTTCTTGTCTGTACCCTTTGGCCACAAGTCGAGCTTTGTTCTTTAACACTTCACCATATTCATCAAGCTTCACTTTGAATATCCATTTGAGGGCGATAATCATTGCACAGTCGGGAGGGGTGTTGGGAATTATACTTTGAGTTGATATTGACAAATATGAAAGATGAAGGACTTATGGAGACAAAGGAAGAAACTTGCAAAGAAAGAAAAAGATTACAGCATATCTTTTATATTATTAGTTTATTCCTTTGTAAACCCTAATCCTCTAGCTAATAAAGAGGATACAGGGCATTTGTTTTATTCACGACTTCCACAATGTAAATTACAGAAAAGTGTGTGTGGGAAACCTAGGCGTAGGGTTTGGGAAAAACGCCTAGGTTAGAGTGTTTGTGTTAAGCCTTAAGGATCATAGATCCCTGTTAGAGTGTAACCGTGCTATACTTGATCACATAGCATTGGGGCTTGGTGTATGTTAGAGTAGAGATGATGACGAGAAACCTTGTATCAATAATAAAGATGTTTTGTTTATTCCGCTGCGTATCATGTTATTTATCATTATTATTGTAATCCCTAGATGAGGTCTAACCAACCTCGAGCTAAACGATCTTAACATGTGGTATCAGAGCCATGGGGCTCGTGATCGTGGGATTAAACAAGGTTTGGTTTGTCGAAGATGAAAGAAAAATTCGAATTTGTTTCAATTTTCGTAACTCACTGCAGGACTGTTTTCAAGACGCGATTTCTCCTTCGTTAACCGTTGGATCTTGCTGAAAGTTTTACTTGAGGTTCTCAACATATCAAGGAAGAGTTCCACCAGAGGGATCTTTGATCTGAGCTGTCAACTGAAAGTTCTGGCCTGTCGAAAACTGCTGCAGAAACATGTTTGTAAGTCGAATTTTTAGGGTTTTCATGATTCAAGCTTTCTGATTTTGGTTCCCTGCTTAGTGAAAGTTGATTCTTCGTATTATTATGATTTAAACTTCAAACCCTAACCATGTTATCAAGGAAAATAGAAGCTTTGGTGTACGAACTGGTGTTTAGGGTTTCTAGATCTGCTATACACAACCATTATATGCTGCTGCATTTTGTGATTGTTTTGTGGATTTACCATGTTGAGGGAAATTGTATTAGCTTTGGTGAGTTAGTTTTTGAACTGATAATGAACCCTAATATATCTCTTAATCCTCTTGCTACTGGTGTGGACATGGTAGAGGAATTGGTTAAGGTTTTGAATACATGGATCCTGATTGTGTATCGTAATGTAATTACTGGTGGAAGGACAGAGGGTACTGGTACAATAATGATCGTTACTATTGTTACTGATAACCTTAACATAAGGATGCGTATGTCCACTGCCAAAGTTAATGAGGTTACTGCTTCTACAAGTCGATTTGGATATTAGGGTTTCGGATAACTATTGTTGCGTATGAAGTTACTGGCATATTTACTGATGCAACTCGTATGATTATTTTTGTGTGGAGTAAGGCTACTAATTAAAGACAAGGTGGACTGTAGATACTGGTTAGTTGAGACCAAGTTATTACTGCCGGTTTCAAGTTTCCACTGCTCATGTATTTATTCCCACTGCTCGCTTCCCGTTACCACTGATTATTTCGATCGTTTCCACTGCTGCCTATACCGTTTCCACTGCTACACATTAATCGTTTCCACTGCTACGTTTGATATTGGTACTGGTCTTCACAAGTTAGTAGTGATCTCATATTGGTGATCGAAGTCGGTACTGCTCTTGTACACGACTTTGTTACAGCATGAAGGATTGTCACACTTTGCATGGTATTTGATTCAATTCACTAACCTTTGGCTACAACAATTTCTTGATTAGTCTATTCAAGAACGTGGGACGGTAGTCATTCAATAACCTCATACTTTTCTTTATCATGGGTCGGTGGCAACTTATTCTAATTGTTACTAACTCTATATTCATGATTGGTCACTGCTGCATGAGGTTAGCTTTGTGTTGATGATATGGGTTAAGTAAGTAAGATATAAGGGTGTGGTATCTGGTTGTCACGTGCCTTGTGTTACATACTACTATTAATAAAGTTAGTTTTGGTGCGTTGAATAGAGGTATTCAACAATGAACCCTAGTTCTGTTGCTTACTGGTCATGCATGTTCGCTGTCAAGCATTGGACTAAGCATAAGGGTTGAGGGTACTGACTTTGTATTTTGCTGCTCGTTGTGACACACACAGACGATATTGATTCATGGTCCGAGGTATGACGATATTGGACACATGTTTGAAGACGTTTGGTATTTGATTTGGAATAGGTTAGTTCCAACACACACACAGGGGAAGGCACACACACGTGAAAGATTTTTGGATTTTGGTTCTTTCATAAGGTATACAAAGGCTCGTTCTTATTTGATTTATTGATTATGAAGAAAAGTTTTTATCACTTATTTGAAGGTGAAGTGGAGTTTCTTAGATGCGTGTTCTTATCATATCTTAAACTGCACCATTACGTTTAACGATAACTTGTTCGTGCTTTATGGTTTTGACGAAGACTTGTCAAAATCTAGTTTTCATAGGTCAAGGGGTGGATGGATGAAGACCTAGTTAACTATCACTTAAAGGAGTTACATTGTAGTGCTCAGTGTCTCATTGAAGATGAGGATTTTGTCAAGAGATTGCGGTCTACTTATATTAGTAGTTTCATATAAGTTTGGAGTCACGTGGATAGTACAAGACATAAGACACAAGTTTGGGTTATTCTACTTCTACATCAAGTTCGTTATATTTGGTTTTCTTCACATGTAATCATTACAAGGAGCCTACCGAAATGAAGATTCAACAAATGGTTAACATATGGGTTTCAAGGGAAGCTTAATATTTAAATGTTTAACCATTTACATGCTACATCGAGGTGAAGATTTTTACACCTGCTAGTTGTTGTTACTACTGCTAGTTTTGATTTCTACTGTTTCAAGTCCATTTATAGATGCGGAAAACTTAATGGTGGGCGACTTTGAAACATTGGAAAGATGGATTGGAGGTGTAATATTGATTCGTGGTTGTGAAGATCAAGGTTGCTTACATTTGTCCCCTATTTGATGATGACAAAAAGGGGAAGAAAATTTAAATAGAAGTTGCACATTGAAGATCCTTGAATGATAGAGCTGGTTTCAAGGGGGAAGTTTCATGTATCTTTCAACATATTAGACTGTCAGGGGTAAGTGTGCTACTTTGATTTGTCATTTATCAACTAGGGAAATTTGCTTGGGAATTATAGTTTGAGTTGAATTGACAAATATCGAACAGATGAAGGACTTATGAGACAAAGGTAAGAAACTTGCAAAGAAGAAAAAGATTAACCATATGCTTTCCTATATTATTTAGTTTATTCCTTTGTAAACCTAATCCTCTAGTTTATGAAAAGATAGCAGGGCATTTGTTTATTCCACGCTCCACATGAAATTACAGAAAAATGGTGTGGGAAACCTAGCGTAGGGTTTTGGGAAAACGCCAGGTTAGAGTGTTTGTGTTAAGCCTCAAGGATCAATAGATCCCTGTTAAGTGTAACCTGCTTATACTTGATCACATAGCATTGGGCTTATTGTATCTGTTAGAGTAGAGATGATGAACGAAAGGAAACCTTGTAAGCAATAATAAAAGATGTTTTGTTTATTCCGCTGCGTACATGTTCTTTATCTTTATTATTGTGTAATCCCTAGATGAGGTCTAATCAACATCGAGCTAAACGATCTCAAACACTTAGGAGGTGACGGCCGTCAAGCTAGACAAACGGAGGTGGAATGTGAAATTTTCCTTGATAAGCCAGAATGGAATATTGGGACTTAAAGGGGGACAGGCGTCAGAGGCCGTCAGGAAACCCTAGCACGGCGAGGTGACGTGTCACCAACCCAAAGAAGTGAGCCGTCAGTCTGTATATATATATATATTTTCGCAATTTTCATTCATTGTGTGGGAACTTTTAGAGAGGAACCCTAATACGAATCTTTAGCACTTTTTCAAGGTTTTTCACCTTGAGATCCCATGTTACATGAAGATAGTTATCAATAATACATTCAATAGTCTATGTGTTGTTTGATTCTATCTTGTTCTTGTCTCTTTTGTTTAACATGCTTTAGGCTAGTTTTTCGTGTTTGCTTAGATCTAATGAAACTAACTATTAATTATTGGTTGAATGGTGTGTTATTAATGTATTGGATGAATGGTTTATCGAATTTAGGCTTAAGAAAACTGGCTAACCTTCCTATACGTAACTTGCGTTTGAACGTCTTAAGAAACATGATCGGATTGTGTTACTACAATTATTATGGTTGTATTAATGCATGAGCAATTCAGTGATCCAATGTTAGAGCTTTTAGTCGGCTCACATATGAGTGAAGTAGGAGCTTATAGAGTTGGGGAAGTTCGTACACACCCCCACGACTAGTATTAGGAATGCAACCCGTCATCCACGCAATTATAACCACACTAATCAACCGGTAAAAGATAGTAGGGAGTAATGAATCTTAAGTAACACACTTCTCTCCATATTAGTTTTCACAACCATTTTTATTTTCAGTATTTTATTTTTACTTGCATTGTAGTATTTGGGTTAGTTGACTAAACAGACTGAATTCGCCACTCCTTCAAACCCGGGATAATTTACTTGCTTTTTCCTAAAAACATAAAATACAAAAAGAATCTCTCCTCACCTTAGACCTATTAGAGTAGTTTTTCAATCCTAACGACACTATTCCCCGAGAGAACGATGCAATTCCCGGTACTTCACTTACACTATACTACATTCGGTCAGGTTACACTTGCCTGGTGGGGATTGCACCTCTTAAGATCCCTTGAGGAGGTAAAAACCTGTTGTAAGGTCGCAAAACCACGCATCAACTATTGGCGTAACATATGGAATTTACAGTGTCGCTTATAAAATATAATTACGCCGTAATGTTGTTACAGATTACTCACATCTTTTATAATGCAGAAAACCAATCCCTCTATTTGGGGTCCATATCAACAGCTTACAAATGAGCAGCTAGGGGTGAATGTTTGAGGGACTATGGCAATTTCTTTGTTAACAAGGACATTGGACACCCCCGAAGCCCTTGATTTTGGACACTTTCAAGGGGTAAGCAACCATAGGCTATTAAGAATTGAGGAAGTTTGCAGGGTTAAGCACACCGCTGTTATTGCTGGGATTAAAAAGAAATTGTGTTTGTAATGCTTTGGTTAAGATTGTTTAGATAGCTGAACCGGTATTCACCGAGTATGGTTAGGGAATTCTTGGCTAGTGTTTTCTTGGACGATAGTATCACCACTCTCCACCAAGAACTGCCTTTGGTTATCAGATGGGAGGTGGAAAGCATCAGATGACATGCAGGTTATGTTGGGCTATGGGGTTGTACACCGAGGAGGAAGTTATATTCTAGAGAGTTTAGGGATTTCTATGAGTATTGTTGGAGGAGAACACCCTAATGACTACAACCCAGCTGCTTATGTTGCCAGATCTCGGACATCACCAATTACAGCTCGAGAAGGCCACCATCCTACTTCTCTTTCAAGAGCCCTATTAGGAGGTTGGTTCATCGACTCATTGCTTTGTCCGTCAACAAGGCACACTGCTAGGGAGAAATTCACTGTGGAGGACTTGTTTTTGTTGAAGGGTATGGATGGAGGAAACTATATTGAGTTCCTTTTTACGTGCCAAGTTCCTCTTCGAGGGAGCTAAAGGAGCACAAGGTAGAGCAAGATTCAAGGAGCTCATCTCATTGTGCAGATTGGCTAGGAGCTTGGGGTTTGATTGGCTGAGGAAAGTTGGCATTTGTAGACTGTGGCAAAGAGCAACCTCGTTGACTTGGTTTGAGAAATTGATTAAGTACAAAGATGTTGTAGGCCCAGGATGGTATAGGAGGTGCTGATTTGATGCCCGAGGGGCAGTTAGTGTCATACAGGAGCCTAGCAGGAAAGTGGAGGGAGCCAGCATGTAGCCAGGCTCAGGAAGAGGAGGATTGCGTAGACTCGCCCAGACGATGGACTTACAATGGATAGTTTAGGGTCATCGAGGGGCGTTTGGGGCACATTGATAGCCGGGATGTGGAAAGTTATGGATTATTTGTATTGAATGTGCCTGGTTAATATCTGTATGATGCTGTATCATTGTGATTGTTGTCAGTGATGTGATCTATGTATGGATGTATTCTAGATGAGCACATGCGGTGTACATCCTAGGGGGAGAGCGCCGCCGATAGGATACCAAGATGATGACCATCATCACCTCAGCCATGAGCGATGGAACGGGCCTCCCTATGTTTATGTTCCCGATATTCCCGGAATTGGGGGAGTGCCGCAGCACGAGACTGCACATCATGGACCCGTCGGGGGGTGGCGCGAGCAGCGAGGCAGCCATGCCTAGGCACGTTCTCAGCGGAATCCCTTCAGTCGAGGTGTCGTTCCCACGTCCAATGGCCGGCGACGACGAACTTTGCGCAGGTAAAGTCCCCATTGTTATGAACAAGTGTGCATGCGTGTGTAGGTGTACATGGTTGACACAAATTTCATGGCTGTTCAAGAACAATTATCGGTATCTCGTGTAATAACTTAATCTGCTCTAGGATTGATTTGATATTTATTGATTAATCTATGTGCGGCTACGGGTACAAATTTTCCTATTGATTCTGTGCAGAGACTTCTCAACGACCATGGCTGGACGGTTGACGGCGTGTAACTCCATTTCGAGTGTACGACGGCGCTGGACGTTGTGACGAGAGGGCCGATTTTAATTCCCCAGTGAATCCGTTTAGGTTTACGGCATAGCTACGTTAGCTTGAACTACGCGTAACCGAAAATTGCGAAGGAGGTTGCCTGGAGTCTATGATTAAAGATACGACGTTACTACCTTTTGGAGCTACGACGTAAACCCCAAAACCGAGGTTGTTAAATATATTGATGACCTTAGTTACGCCGTAACAGCTATTCGACGTTTGTGTACGGAGTATTGGTTGGCGAAGTGACCACGCTGCATGAGAGGAAAAGGAGAGGAGGTGATTGTTTCTTTTGCTTACATTTATTTTTTCACTGTTCTATTTTCTTCGCCGTGTGGCCCTTGCGGGGGGTTTTTTATCCGGGATTTTGACAAATGGACTTGTACATTCTTAAGTGAGGGGGACGGGAAATAGAATGTGACCGTAATGTTGGCCCTGCATGTTTTCTAGTTATTTTGGAAAATGTTTTGCGATTTTTTCGAAAGAGAGACTTTTGACAGGTTTTTTAATTGAACTAGGAATTAGACTTAGCGCGGAGCGAGTGTTGCAACCCGTGTGGAATGCTGAGCCCGCATGCGATGGCATCTTAGGCCTATTCAGTTTCACACTTTGTTTTTACCCAATAATCCACCAAAGTATTTGGGAGGTGTCGCCGGTGTAAAAGTTTGTTGTAAACTTGTAGAACTTGGCTTCTCTACATCATGGGTTAAACCCATAGTAGCCGATTTTAATTGTGCTGAGAGCGCATTCTGGACCGACCGTGAGGAACGATTTGTAGAATCAGGCACATGTGTTCTGTAGCTGGGGGGGGGGATGTATGCACTGCCAAATAACCGTGGGTGATACATCTTATGAGTGTGGTTGGGTGTTGTATCGTGTAGTTCAGCCGTGCGACTTTCTCGACGCGGGCCACGTGTAATGTAAAAAACCCTTTTTTGTAGCACTTTAGGCTTTCTTTGAGTGCAAGATACCCCTATGTAACACGCCTTTTTGAAATGCCATTCCTTTCGTTTCTTACCAAATATATATAAGGTTAATTTATAATTGCCCGCCGTATAAGACTACCATTATCAAACCTTTAGCCAAATACGTGTAGTCTAGTCATAATGATTGGGAAGTTTGGTATGTTTAATTGCCCTAGTCAGAGAACCCCCAGTAATAAGTTAGTCTAAGTAGATGAATGGTCGCTAGGAAGAATCACACCTACAAAGAACAATCATTGAAAAGATCATTTTGATAAGACCCCCCAAATTTTTCTCATTGTATTGTTCATCTCAAGACCATTAGAGACGGGGACTCGCAAAAGCGCTTATTGGTTGGTTAGCAAAAGAAAAAAAGGTGAACATGGTTCCGCTATTAGCGTGGGAATCACTGAAAGTGTAAACAGGTTTGTCGCGAGCGCAAAATGTTAGTAGCAGCGCTTGGGATGAAGAGCTTATCAAAGGGATAAAAAGATAGTATCGCGTAAAGGAGGGCGCACTTCGTCACAATTGTGGAAGAAAAGAGGTTGCGTAGTGGATAAGGGTGTTACTCACACCAGACATGAAGACCAAAGTCTTTTGCCGTAAATGACGTTCCTCTAATGGCACATTAACTTGATATTGATCAAAATTTCTGCATTTTCGAGAGTTTAGAGCCTTGGGCGAATGTAAAATAAATTGGCACTGACAACTTAGTTGGGTAGCGGCTTAGACTATTTGCTTGTTATATTTGTTTTTTTACAACCCTAATTATCGTGAAATCCGCTAGGTGTACTATATCCTGTACCCATTTTAGTCAATGTGAATCATAGCTTTAGGTGCAAGGACCTTCGACGCAAGGTCTTGGTGTCTTGCCCGGAGTTCCGGTCTATGCATTTATTTCGATCCTTTGATCGGCTTTCGCGATTAGCAGTGGCTTAAAAGTAACGACACCATTAACCCTTAACCCCTATCTANGGGAGTAATGAAATCTAAGTAAACACACTTCTCTCCATATTAGTTTTCACAACCATTTTATTTTCAGTTATTTTATTTTACTTGCATTTGTAGTTATTTGGGTTAGTTGACTAACAACTAATTCGGCCCACTCCTTCAAACCCGGGATAATTTTACTTGCTTTCCTAAAAACATAAAATACAAAAAGAATCTTCTCTCACCCTTAGACCTATTAGAGTAGTTTTTCAATCCTAACGACACTATTCCCCGAGAGAACGATCAATCCCCCGGTACTTGCCACTACACTATACTACATCGGTCAGGTACACTGCCTGGTGGGGATTGCAAGCCTCTTAAGATCCCTTGAGAGGTAAAACCTGTTGTAAGGTCGCAAAACCACGCATCAACTATGGCGTAACATATGGAATTACAGTGTCGCTAAAATATAATTACGCCGTAATGTTGTTACAGATTACTCACATCTTGTTATTAATGCAGAAAACAATCCCTCTATTTGGGTCCAATTCAACAGCTACAATGAGCAAGCTAGGGGTGAATGTTTGAGGGACTATGCAATCTTGGTTAACAAGGACATTGACACCCCCGAAGCCCTTGATTTTGACACTTTCAAGGGGGTAAGCAACCATAGGGCTATTAAGGAATTGAGGAAGTTTTGCAGGGTTAAGCACACCGCTGTTATTGCAAGAAGTGGAGGAGCCAGCAGTAGCCAGGCTCAGGAAGAGGAGGTTGCTAGGACTCGCCCAACGATGACTACAATGGATAGGTTTAGGGTCATCGAGGGGCGTTTGGGGCACATTGATACCGGGATGATGGAAGTTATGGATTATGTTGATGATATGGCATCGGGTATCTTTGGTATGAGCGATCAGTTTGATGGGTTCCAGAGTGACATGAGGAGGATGCAGGATGAGCAGCAGCGTTTCTACCAGTGGAACGCCGATAGGATGAGCCAAATGATGACCATCATGCACCTCAGCCATGAGCGATGGAACGGGCCTCCCTATGTTTATGTTCCCGATATCCCGGATATTGGAGTCCAGCAAGGAATCACATTCATGGACCCTCAGCAGCAGCAGCCAGCTAGCACCTCCAGCAATCCCTTCCAGTCAGTTGTTCCCCACTCCATGGACCACGACCAATTTCAGGGGTGAAATCCCCATGTGTTTATGAACAATTGATCTTAGTTACATTTGAACAATTTCATGGCTTTCAAAACAATTATCTATGTCTGTAATAACTTAACTCTTAGGATTATTATATTTATTATTAATCTATGTGCCTACGGGTACAAATTTTCCTATTGATTCTGTGCAGGACTTCTACAGACATAGCTAATTACGGCGTAACTCCATTTCGAGTTACGACGTAACTACGAGAGGCCATTTTATTCCCAGAACTTTAGTTACGGCATAGCTAGTTATTGAACTACGCCGTAACCGAAAATTCGAGAGGTTGCCTGAGTTATGATTAAAGATACGACGTTACTACCTTTTGGAGCTACGACGTAAACCCCAAACCGAGTTGAAATTATTGATGACCTTAGTTACGCCGTAACAGCTATTCAGTTACGGAGTATTTTCAATAGCCACATGAGAGAAAAGAGAGGGGAGTATTTTTCTTTTCTTATTTATTTTTCATTTCTATTTTCTTCTTTATCATTTGTACAAATGGGACTTTGTACATCTTAAGTGAGGGGACGGGAAATAGAAATGTGGACCTAATTTTGCCCTCATTTTTCTAGTTTATTTTGAAAAATTTTGCCATTTTTTTTAAACTTTTGACATGTTTTTCTTAATTGAACTAGAATAGACCTTAGCCGAGCGCATTTAACCCTTGAATTAATATGGCGAGGATTAGCCTATTCAGTTTCACACTGTTTACCCAAATCCACCAAAATATTGAGTGTGCCGGTAGTTTTGTAAACTTTAGAACTTGGCTTTTACATCATTTCAAACCCATAGACGAGTAATGTGCTAGACGCATTTGGAAGGAACGATTTTAGAAGGCAATGTTTTAGGATTATCACCCAAATAGCCTTATATGTGTGTGTTTATCGATTAGTCACCTCGACTTCTCGACCCCCGTGTAAACCCTTTTGTTGCACTTATCTTTAGTGCAAGATACCCCTAGTACACCCTTTTGAGCCATTCCTTTCGTTTCTTACCCAAATATATATTGTTTCGATACACCATTACACCTTAGCCTACCGTGTAGTCTAGTCTATGATTGGGAAGTTGTTGTTTGCCCTAGTTCGAGGTCTAAGTAGATGAATTCAGGAATCACACCTACAAAGACAAATCATTGAAGATCATTTGAAGACCCCCCAATTTTCTCATGTATTGTTCATCTCAAGT
>LBNU01018491.1:8268-19852 GCA_014162995.1 Artemisia annua | reverse complement strand
ATATATTGTTTCGATACACCATTACACCTTAGCCTACCGTGTAGTCTAGTCTATGATTGGGAAGTTGTTGTTTGCCCTAGTTCGAGGTCTAAGTAGATGAATTCAGGAATCACACCTACAAAGACAAATCATTGAAGATCATTTGAAGACCCCCCAATTTTCTCATGTATTGTTCATCTCAAGTAGGGGGATGTGTATTGTTGTTAGCAAAAAAAAAAAGTGAAATTCCGTATGTAGATACTTGAAATAAACAGGTGCACCAATGTATAGCACCTTGATGAAGAGCTTATCAAAGATATAGTATCGAAGAGGCCACTTCGGTCACAATTGAAGAAAAGAGTTGGTGAATAATTCCACACCAACATGAAGACCAAGTTTTGTGCCCGTAATGACGTCCTCTAATGGCACATTAACTTGATATGATCCAATTTCTGCATTTCGAAGTTTAGACCTTGGGCGAATGGTAAATGGTGATGACTTAGTTGTAGGCTTAGACTATTTGCTTGTTATTTTTTTTTACACCAATTATGTGAAATCCCATGTCTATTCCTACCCTTAGTCGTGAATCATGCTTAGGTGAAGGATTCGAGCAGGTCTTGGTGTCTTGCCCGGAGTTCCGGTCATGTATTATTTCGATCCTTTGTCGCTTTCGCCGTAGCATGTTAGTAACGACACCATACCCTTAACCTTATATGTGTTCACCCAATGTTGCCTTCAAGGGTTGTTCCGACCTTAGCTCTAGTGGGGGAGTTTTGTGTAACTGCCAAGCCTAGGATAGAATACATACTATGACTGTGCAATGAGTGATTACCCCGAAAATTGACACTTAGAATATAGAGAAAGTGAGTGTTTGTTCCCCTTTTCGTGAGGTGTTCGGCTTTGAGAAATTCTAGCATAGGATATTTTTAAATGAATGTTTCCCTAGTGATAATGGGGAATTTCTTTTTGAAAGTACTTCTAATAAGGTCTACTTGAGGGCAAGTAGAGTTCAAGTGGGGGGATATTTGATAACATCAAATTATCTGATATTCTAAGCATCAATTACCCCTCATATTGGATGATTTTAGCTTATTATTGTCTAGTATATAGTCTTATTGCTTCCTATTTTGTTTCAGATAGGGTATGGAGCGACAAATGGATGAAGTTGGACTTAAGACAAGATTTAAGCATTCTATTACAAGAAGACTACGGCGTAACTAAGTGATGAGGTTACGCCGTAGCTATTTTATGACGTGGAATTACCCCCTTAATTTGAAGACTACGGCGTAACTAAGTGATGAAGTTACGCCGTAACAATATGATGACGTGGAATTATCCACATGTTGAAGATTACGCCGTGACTAGTAACAATGTTACGACGTATTGAAGAGTCCGAGGCTAACTTGGAGAACTTATTAAAGACTACGGCGTAGCACTACTTTATATCTACGGCGTAATTGAGACTACGACGTAACTAGACCTACGGATAAGATTAATTGAAGATTACAAAAGCTACGGCGTAACTAGTTATAGCGTTACGCCATAGCAGTTTCCTGGCCTATAAATACCGGACGATTTTGCTACTTTTGGATCATCTCCCCTTTCCCAAACCTCTCTAGGGTTTAGGGAGAGTACCCACAGAATAAGATGATGGAGTTAGGAGCCAGAAGATGGAAGCTCTCGTCTACATTAATCATTTGTATTCGAGTTTGGATTCTCTTACGATTTCCCTTAATCATTTGATGAATACTTATTGTTAATTCAAGTTCAATTCAATTATTTGTTCTCTTTTATTGCTTCGTAGAGATATCTTCTTTGTCCATTCACATGAACTAGTTTTGGTAGTATTATATGCTTGTTTGTATCTGTTACGCTAGCTTAAACTGAATTAAGACCCCAGTTTAGTTAGTAGGCTAGAAGAATTTACCATAGGACACTAGCCTGATGGATTGCGAGGAAATGGGAGGGATGACAACTGACCATACTGCCTTGTGTGAGAATTGACCATATGACCACCTTACAAGCGGAGGTACTTAAGAAGTTAGAGAGATTTAAGATGTCGAAAGGCCGGATCTCTACCGAATGTGATCTATTAGATTTGGCGCTTAATGACTCAACCAAATATCCAACCTCGGCTTACTTCATGGGAAATGCCCGTGGTTCCTGAGGCGATAGGAAGGAAAGATAGACTAGGATGACCTTACCCTGCAATTCTTAGTGATATTTATGCCACTGTACGATGTTTACGATCTTGAACTATTACTTGAATTACTTGGATTAATGCTCTATCTCTTCCTTCTTTCTCTTGATTCTAATCTGTGATGTGCATTGTGACAAATTACTATTCAATGCTTTCAAACCATTATTTTATTATCATCTTTTACCACATAACATGCTTTGATCTCTTTCACAACAGCTCTAGGGACGATACTCGGATTTACCTAGGCTTTACTACATGCGACCGGGTTCTCTGCCCGTTAGTATGTGTTTATCCTTGTACGTCTTAGTTTATAAATGTAAAACAGGATGAAAATATGCATCAGACTTCCCACCGGAAGTATCAGACACCAACTAGATCCCCAATGATCTAGGCTTGGTCACCTCGACACAAAACTTCCCTTACAATCAAATTGAATGAATAAATGTTTGATTGTTTAATCAAGTCCTAACCTAACCTATAGACTCGATTCTAGTAGAAAGGGTATAAAGAAGAAGACCCTCGATACAATCACAAGAGTGGATTAGGTTCTTGTGATTCTTCCCTTGCAAGAAATGTGTTCTTTCAAAGATGTTATGTGAAAGATCAAGGGTGGATATTTGTAGGCCAAAATCCCAAAACAAGAAAATGTTACCGAGCCTGGCGCGTCGCTGGCGTGTCAGAGCGCCAGTAGCGCGCCAGGATCCCTGTATAATTTTCTTGGGATTTTGGTCTTGTTAAATATCCAACCTTGCTAAACCCCCAATTGTACTTCACAAAATGACCTTAACATTATTCATCCTTGAGGTCAACCAACTCAACTAGCCATTTGGTTAAAAATGTTTTGTGAATTGTTAAGTAAAAACCAGTTATCATAGAGAGAAGAGTATAAGTGATAATTGGATAGGGGTATAATAGGTATTCCTCACTTGGCATAGAGAGAAGAGAAGAATATGCCAAGGAATATTCCTTTGTTTGGCAATGAAGTGTGGATGTTGGATGAGATAGAGAGAGAGGAAAGATTTGAATTTGAAATTCAAATGTGTAAGAGGGATGTGAGAGAGTGAGGATAGGTTAGAAGGAACCATGTTTGAGTTAGTGAGTTGTATGGTTGAGTTGAGAAGAGAATATTCCAAGGATATGCTTTGCTTGGAGAGAAAGGGGAGATGAAGGGTTGAGATGAGTTTGAGGTGAGTTGTGAGAGGGAGAGTTTGAATTTCAAATTTGAAATATAGTTATTAGAGAGTGAGAGAAGTAGAGATAAGGTTGTGTGTGTGTTGGATTGGATGTGAAATGGATGTGATGGGGAGCCTAAGAGAAAGATTCAAATTTGAAATACCCCATGTGATGAAATGAGAAGGAGTGAGTTAGCAAGTGTGTGAAATAAGGATCGGATTGTGAGAGTAGTGTGTGTAATTTGAATTTGAAGTGAGAATAAGAGTGTATAAGAGAGTGAGTTGGGATGAAGTGATGTTGAAATGATAGGGAGCCTTTGGCTTGTATCAAAATTTGAATTTTGAATGTTAGAGATGGGAAGTGAGGTGGTTTGTGAGGAAGGTTTATTTGTTTTGAAATAAAGGGTTGGATAAAGAAGATGATGAGGTGGTGAAATCTAAGTGGTTAGATTGGAATGTGGTAAAGAGAATGTTTGGAGGATTTGGTGTGAAAATGTAGGGGACAAGAAGTACATGCAAGTACAAGGAATATTTAGAGAATGTTGTGGATAAGATTTAGGAGGATTTTGAATTTGTAGGAGGATTTGTTTAGTGTGGAGATTAATCAAAGGATTGATTAAGGTTTAATCATTTTGTAATTAAGAAAGAAAAGAATTGACAAACATGATTATGGGTTGTGTGTTTTTGATGAGAAAATCAAAGGTTACTTATAATTTCAAGTAACTCAACGTCGAGTATTCATAATCTCATAATACGTGAATTTCCACGACTCGACGTAATCAATAATCACCTTGATGAAAACAAGCTAAGTGACTTGCATCATTATAAAGCATATCTCATGACAGGAAAGGATGCGTTTACGCAAAGGGACCTTTGACTTACTTTGACCAATAAGGGAGTAAACCCGTTACGTGATTAGAGAAGACGTAAACAAGGATTATGGTCATATGAATACTTTCACTTGATGTCACATGAAATATATGAGTCCCCTAGGTTTAGAAAAGCCTTGGCTAGAGGCGTTTATAAAATACTTGAGTTAGCGTTTTGCCAAAAACGGGAGGTTGTAAATTTAGATTCCTCTTATTCTAAAACTCGTTTCGAGTGTTCCCAATGAAGCACATAACATACTCATACCTGTATTAAAAGATCCACATTTGTCGGGTAAGGGAAAGGTGACTTTCAAAAACCATGATGACCCGAGACAGAGCCTGGCGCGCTGCTGGCGCGTCAGAGTGCTGGTAGCGCGCCAGACCCAGATCTTTGGTCGTTTTGGTTTTTGGCTACCGTTTTTGATTTATGTGTTGTGAAGGTTTATTTTTCTTCATTAAAACATAAGGAGACCTAATTCATGTTGCCCCAACAAAACTAAAAACATACAGCCATACAAACATATAAACAATAAAGTCATATATACATATAAGAAATAAGGTCATACAAACATATACAAGACTAAGTGTAATGGGTGGTGGTAGACCATCGGTAGTGGCACTACCACACGCGAACACCCCATTACTCCATCCTCTTCCTCAACCGTCAGCGGTCCTCTGATTTTGATTGTCGTTTGGTGGTGCAGACAACCTAACACTTTGCACCATAAAATCATCCCCGATGGCTAAAAGTAATAAAAAATCAATAGTCTTTTGAAATAATAAAAATATAGTTTTTATATTTGCTCGCTCTATTTACCTATAAATATCCCCATAGCCTTTCATTTTTATTCACAACTTTTTTTTTATAAGACCCCAACATAACGTAGACAACCAAACGTCCAAACACCCAATTCAAATTTTCGTCTCGATCACTCACCACTAGTTAAATTTCGACCCTGGCTTTTTTGCGGAACACAACCACAATTCGTATCTCCACCACCACAACAACAACCTATGTATCAACCACAAATTTACCAACCATAACAACCTTTGTATCAACCACAAATATACTACCGATCGTACATCACCATAAATGTACCACGATTCTTTATCACCACCTCAAAGCCAATCTCAACCTATTTCTCCTATTGATCCCTTCAATGTTGATGATTTTGATCTTTTTCCAAGTTTTGAACCTCAAGCTTATTCTCAGTGTAAACCCATTGATGATGACTCTACCGTCAAAGAAGTCCCTCCCTAAATACGAATTTGTCAAAAAGACGATTAGGATGAACATCTTAACATTCCAGGACTGTGAAAGAAGACATTTTATTGTGCAAATGATGGCTTTTTACATTGGAAGATAACGCCAAGGCTAATACAAAGAAAGCACACAGTTTTTGGGTGAAGGTATTAGGTTATGTTGAGAGAGAAATCAAGGTACTCATCGTACATACGATTCATTAATGTGGTTAGAAGGAACGAAAGTGGATCAAATGACGAGGCGGTCCCCAAAAGTACTACATGAATATTGTGTTGTGCAATGAGTACCTTTCATACTTCTTCATGTGTGGATAATTTTAAAACATGCTAAAAAAGATGAAAGGACTTGGAAATTCAAAATTTTTGAAAGGAAAAAACCAAGCTATAATAAATTTAAGTCATCGAAGTCTATCTCGTTCAACATATCCGAATAAGCTAAAGGTGGTTTTAATCTCAACAATACACTGCACGAAGAAGAGGAGGAAGATGAGGTGCAAGAAGTTCGACCAAAAGCTGGAATAAAGTGAAAAAGGAAGTGTCATCATCGTCCATTCCAACGGCATCGTCAACTGCGAGTGGTGATGATGTATATACACGTCATCATCATCTATTCCATAGAGGTGGAGGTCGTGGGTGGTATGTGTTAATACACATACCTTTTATTGACCAAAACCCGACCAAATAGACCAAAAACTAACCCATAATTGCCAAATATTTGTGTTTTTGTGTTTTTGAATGTGCAGGTATGGATTTATAATAAAAGGACGAAAAATCACGAGAAAATGACAAAACGAGCATGGGAATTGGAAAAGTGTCAAAAGCCGAGGCCGGGGAAGCTACATGTTTGGCCCTCCAAGTTTCAAGAGTTGTCATTTTTGGTCCTTTGAAGTAAACATTTGAAAAAGTGACAACAATGGCCCCTCAACAATCAAAGAATGTCAATAATGATCCTTGAGAATATTTAAGAAGATTGGCAGCAATGGTCCTTATCATTTCAGATTTTACAAGTTTGGTCCCTATGTTAATACCACTACACACGGATCCAAAATAACAATAACCCATTTATCCCTTAACCTATAAACTTATACCACTACACTTCTGATCCAGCTGGCCCATTTACTAACACTAGCCCACCTCCCATTTAATTAACCCGTTAACAAAACCCACCCAACCCCACAATTAAATAAAGGATAAATAAAAAGAACGCGCCTTTGGTTTCACTGTTTATCTTCCACAAAGTTACCCTGCATCACCCATCATTTTCACCAAGATTCTTAGTATGAGGTTCCAACCTTCTGGAAGACTCTAACATGGCAGAGAATGTCGACACTTATTCCTCCCATGTGGCAAATTGAAGCTCACTGATTGGTCTAGCTAACGTGGCCTAAGGATAAGATTGCATCAAACGGTCAAGAGATGATGGGATGACAACATTGTTGATAGAATCAAGATTGAGTGGCCAAGATTAAGCTTCCAGGAGCTTCTTTGAGCAAAAACCCTAGCTCCCTCCTCACTTATATATAGTCCCCTGTTTTCATTGTTCACGTGTGTAGGTTTTTGGTAATGAAATGTTGTTAAAATTGTTTCTCAAATGTACTCTTAGTTTAATAATCATGTAATTTCAGTTTAATTAATAAAAGTTTTTAGTTTAATTTCCCTAAATCTTGTTTAATCTAATTCCCCTGTTTTCGTATTATCCTATAAGTAGTTTAATTAGCTCATTTTTCTGTTTTATAAACCTTTCTTAAGCCTTTTTAGCCTTTATAAACTTTATAAATTTTCCAGTTAATTATCTTTTATAAAAAGAACAAAAAATAAGAAAAATATAAAAAATCAAAAATATGTTTATTTTCTTAAATTCCAGCTTGCATCCAAGCTTTTTCAGTAAATATCAAACTCATTTTAGCTTTTTAGCTTTAGTGAGCTTATAGTGTAGCTTAAAACAATCAAAAACTAAAAAAAATTCATTGTGGTTAACAAAAAGTCAACTGCTCAGAATCCAGTGAAGAAGGTGTTCAATCTGTGGATTTGGAGGTCCCTGTGGTGTTAGAAGCCTATTTAAAGATAGGTTTAAGTTCAAATGATTCCCTTGTTTAGCAAGGGATTTCATTGTAAGTTCTCATTTTGTTTCAAGTCCTCTTATTGCACTTTAATAGTTATTAGCTTAGATTCTGAGTTTATTTTGTTCTATTCTGCTTGCTTTAGCATAATTTAGCCCTATATAGCTTATTTGGTGTTTAGGGTATGCTATTATTTGATTTTGAGTAGTTATGTCATCTCACTTCCATGGTGATCAAAGGATATAGGGGATGTTGTGCCCTTCGAACCACCTCCGGCGTGTGAATAAGTATTTGGTTTGGAAAGTTTAGTGAAAGTATAGTAAAGTAGGGTTGTTAAGATTGCATACCAGACTTGTAGATCGTCCAAGCTATTTATAGGGGAGAAAAACAACTTGGAGAGTGCTTACACCTTTTTCGGAGATCATGGGGGCGTCCCATGATAAATGGCAACCGCTAGGGGTTAATGTCCCACTCCTCCTGGTTTAGCGGGAAAGCTAAGGAGGGAGATGAGACGTGGGTTAGACTTGGTCTTCCCCATGTTTGGACTTGGCATTATTCCGTCCTTACATTTCATTGAAGGATACCCCGAAGGGTTTAAACCTTCGACTGGCGAATTCCCATCTGGTAACTAGGTCATTGATGACTAGTTTTACGCCAATGAAAGTGTTAGGAGGCTAGCCAGAGCCTGCGATTATGTAGGTTTCGAGCAGGACCGAAGGGGAGTCCTTCGACCTGTTCGGAGGGTACATTATCAAGCCCCCCAGTCGAAAGTGACGTACATGTACGAAGGTACATTGCTTTCGACTTTGTCCAACTTCTACACCATTTCCTTAGTCTTTCAAAATCGATGAAAGAGGGAAACATGTTTTGAAATTCAAATATGCATTAAATGTGCCTATCTCACAGTGTTACAACTACAACAGCATATTTATCGGAAACCCCAAACGTCCATTCAAAATTTAAATGTTCGCTTGGAATCTAGATACGTAGCATTTATCACAACGCGTGTGTGACAGATAATAAAGGCATGAGGCCCTATAAATACACATAAACTCGAAAACCCTAATTACCTTCATTCACACCTCCACAATTTACACGCAGTTGTTTCACTGTTTCGAGCAAAAGGTAACGTCCTTTTTCAATCTTTATTTAATACTTCGTATATTGCCGCGCGCTATGGACGCCAAATGTATTATTAGGCAACAAAAATGCAACCTTTCCAGGGAAGCATTAGCCATTTTCCTAAAAGCGCATCCTATACCCCAACAATACAAAGTAATTCTCCCTACCAAAGACCAGAGCATTTACGATGCTCCTAAAGGGTATGTTGGTCTGTACACCCATGCTTTCACTCGGTCAAACTTAAGAATACCCCTCCATCCTCTGTTCTTGGAGTTGTTACAATATTACAAGGTGCATATATCAAGATTTAACCCCTTCGGCCTGGCCAAACTTACTACCTACATAGTTATGTGTAGAGCGTACGACTATGGGCCAAACCTGACCGTGCTACGAGGTTTCCTCAATTTGTGCCCTGGTGGTGATTGGTTAACTCTTTCGAAGAGGGGAGAATCAGATGTTCCCGTCTTAGTTTCAAAACCATTCACAAATATTACCAACTGGAAAGGGAAATTCTTTTTTGTTCAAAATACAATCATACCTCCACAATATCCAGCTCTCTTAGATGAATCCTATCGATTTGACCGCAAGAAATTTAATGATCAAATGTCGGCCAACGTTCGCAATGATCCGCTTTACCAGCGTCTTGCATGCTATCCTGTGAATGTGCAAACCTTTCCGGAGCCCATTCTATATATGGCGGGCATCGTTGATCATTGGGAGGGGTCTCCATTAGAGCCTGAGATAGAGTGTGAAGGAAAAAGTATGTAAACATATTTATCGAATAGAATAAATAACTCATCTGATTGTATTTATGTTCTCTTTTCTTGTGCAGAGATGGCCTTCCAAAAAATTTTCTTTTCTGGTGGTGCAAAAGAGGTTAGCTTTCTCCCTAGGGAGGCGACTGTAGAAGATCGTTTTGGCTCGATCTAGGATATAAAAACAATGATTGAATGCACAGCGGAATAATAAGAACACAATCAAAGTTTCAACAAGGTTCTTCACTAATAAAATAAATGATCCTCTATGGATCTAGGTTACACACACTAAAGGTGTTTTTGTTTTGGTGAAGCGTCAATAATAATAAAGCCTATTGTTCCTTTTATACACAAGGAACCCTAATACAATAATAAATAAAAGATCAATGCATATCACTACCTAAAATAGCTCATGCATATCCTAACAAACTAATAATAAATATACGGAGTCACTATATCCGAAGAAACAAATCTTCCGCAAGAACCATGTCATCAGCAGAAACCATCTATAGCTTCAGCAGTAACCATCCGTAGGAACCTGTCAGCAGACTCCATCAGTAGGAACTTCTAAAATTCCCAACAGCGACGGATTTCAGCTATGGGGTTGGTTCCTCCTCCGTTTCCGTTAATGACAATAACATGGATGCTTTCGCTGTTGAAGAAGGGGCTGCGGCATTGGTTCCTTTGAACACAGAGGAAAATCCCCTTATTGTTGAGGATACCGCTGATTCGGACGAGTATCCTGTCAACGAAGACCAGACCGTTGCCGCTAGCTCCTCTGGAATAGGTAGTAGGGTACGTGAGAGGAAAGGAACCTCTGCAAAGCCTGTGAATACTCCTTTAAAAAGGAAACCAGACATTCCCCTCCCTGCCTCTAGGTTTGTGAAACAAAAAGAATCTCGTGACAAAGCTATTGCTTCTGTGGCTTCGGAGGATGTCGAAGATGAAAATATTCATGGTAAGCAAAAATCTAATAAGAACCTCAGAATTTTATATTAGTCTTTATCTAATTGCCAAATATTATGTAGGGTTATCAAATACCAAAGAGTTGCCAAACTCCTTTGCTTGCCATCGATTGGTTGAAGGCGTTACCCCAGCTGGCTGGAAGCGGGCGCTTGACGATATGTCTCTTGAGAGGTTGTGCGACCTTCATGACAAGAGCTATACTCGGCAAGCCATCCTTGACAATCATCTCAACACCCGGACAAGGGAGTTGATTCAAACCATAAAGAATGCTAAGGAATAGTTGAGCATTGTCGTGGCTAGGGAAAAGAGCAGGGAATTGAAATATGCTGAGTTGGAGGCAAAATGTGACCAAGCCGCGAAGGATCTTGAAAAGAACCCAATCGTGCAGGGCCTTCGAGTGAATACTATGAAGCTTGCCAGTCAACTCAAAGAAGCGCAAGTTGAGTGTGGGAAACTCAAACTGGAGGGGTCAAAGCTGATTGGTTTACAAGAGAGGGTTAAAGCACTTGAGTCTAAGTGCGAGGGTCTTGAAGCCGAAAAAAGTAGGCTATTAACGCAGGAGGGTAAACTTATAGAGGAAGTAAGTGGTTTGGTCCTGCGGTGTCAAGGTCTACAAGAGGAAAGGTCCGAAGTTGTATCCAAGGTTGTTCCTTACATTGCCATGGAATTATACCATAGTGATGAGGTTGGAAAAGCTATATCAGATTTGGTAAATGCTGCAATTTACCATGGTAAATGTACCACCTTGGAGGAAATAGCTGCGAACAGAGAGCCTGTGATACTGTCGAAGGTTAAATACTACCGTCCTTCCCATGAAAGGAAGTATGATCACATGAGCAATGTCCTGGCATCGGCAGAGTTTCCATTCCTTAGTGAAGTAACCAATGATCCCTTGGCCTCTGTAACGGAGCTTCTTTCAAAAAGGCCTCGAAGGATCCGACCACCATCCCCAAGTAAGAAGACTTCGCTCCTGAAGCCCCCTCTCCTTTTGATGCGCGTGATGTGTCGTTGTGGTTTAGCAGTTTAATGCCTACTCAAGTTTTACATTTATATTTGGCCGACTTATCAATAACACACACACTTAACGAGCAGTGTACCCGGTCAGTTTGCATATAATGGTAAGCAGAGTGTCGATCACTAAGAGTGGAACGTATTATCTAATTATCCTAATCAGTATTTTAATATCTAAGTTAGCTTT
>LBNU01018490.1:31365-44307 GCA_014162995.1 Artemisia annua | reverse complement strand
AACCTTGTTCAGCTACCGCATCCAGAAACTTGAGTTTTCCAATGCGGCATGGTATCTCAAAGACCCCGTGGAATTCTTGCTTTGCGACTAATTCTTGTCTTATGAGGCTCTCATACAATTGACCTCCGGGTAGTGCGTCAGATTCATCATCTGGTTTCGTCTTATTCGACCTCTTATTGGGCAGATGAGTACGTCGATAATTCCTCACCCAATCGGTTATGGTATCCTTATTTATCTCGTGCTTTAGGTAATGCCTTACTTGTTGAGACTTTGGTGTTCCCACCATTCGCCTCTCACCCAAGGGTGCCTCCTTTTCGTCGTCTGAATTGCAAGTGCGACCATTGGTGCTTCCCTCTTCGAGTGGGATGAGGTCGATTTTGCTGACCTCCATTGTCACTAACTTCTCCCTATCTTTAATTTCATCCCCTCGGATGACGGAGATGGCATTCGCAAATCTATTGTTGGGAAATTCGACCTCTTTCCGCATCAATACCTTTTCGGGAGCTTTTGTTTTTGTGTATTCACTCAAAAGACCCATTATTTCCGCCAACTTTTAATCTACCTCCTCCTTTTGTTTGTACACGGCTTCCTCAAATTTTGCCAATCGTTCGGAGTGTTTTGACATGTATTCTCTCATTCGAACCTCGAATGTTGGACTAAGTTCCTGAGGTGGTGAGCTGGGGCGAGCATACTTATGGAAGGGTTTAGTGTCTTCCCTATGGGATGATTCGGATAATGGTATTTGCTTAATGCTCGAGACCGAATTGACAGTTGCTCTTTGTGGACTCACAGGTCTTTTTCGTTTCTCCATAAGGAATTCAACCCTTTTCTCCAGTTCACTGACGTCTTCCTCGGTGATTTGGGTGGCTTTATCAGGCGATGAGCATGTGTTGACTGCCGCGCGCACATCGTGGGAAATTTGCCAGAGTTCATCATCGTCGGCGGCGAGCTCCTCAATGATTTCCCATGATTCCTCGGCGCTTCTATCCCGCAATCTGCCCCTGGCGGCTCGATCGATGGCACGCTTGGTGTGGTAATCAACATGGTCATAGAAGATTTGGATTTTAAGCCAGAGGTTGATGCCATGATGAGGGACTCTTTGGAGCAAGTCCTTGAATCGAATCCATGCTCCGTAGAAGGTCTCGCCTCGACGTTGTTCAAACATCAAGATATCCTTCCTTAGCTTAGTAGTTCTTCCCGGTGGGAAAAATTGAGCTAAGAAGCGAGTTGTGAGATCATCCCAAGAGGTGATGGATCCTGCGGGTAGACGCTCTAGCCACTGACTAGCATGGTCTCGCAGAGAGAATTGGAAGAGACGTAATCGGGTAGTCTCTCGAGTGGCAACATCAAGGTCTATAGAATCTACGATTTTGAGGAAATCCTTGAGATGTTGATTTGGATCTTCGGAACGAAGTCCATGGAATGCGCATCCGCTTTGCACCAACCGGATGGTGTCGGATCGCAAGGGAGTGACATTGGCTCCTTGAGTGAGCTCAATGGTGTTGCGATAGCCATGGTGGCTAGGTCGGGAATACTCTCCTAAGGTACGGGCTCTAGGAGGTTGGTTTGGTTGTGGTTGGTGGTTTGGTTGAGGTGGGTTGTTGGGATCGAGGATGTTACCACCTTCCATGTTGGCGGATGGTAATGGTTACGAACAAAAACACGAAGAAAATAGATAGACTAAAGAAATCCTAGAAAAATAAAATAAAAATCTCACTAGAAAGGAATCTAGTGAGTAGACCTAATAAAATAAAAAATTCTACCTAAACAATAACTATTCCCCGGCAGCGGCGCCAAAAACTTGATGAGCGTGGGATTGCGACCACGCAACAGGTTTTACCTCTCAAGGGATCTTGAGAAGCTTGCAATCCCACCAGGCAGTGTACCTGGTCGGTGTAGTATAGTGTAGTGGTAAGTACGGGGGATTGATCGTTCTCTCACAGGGAATAGTGTTCGTTAGGATAGAAAAACTACTCTAAAAGGTCTAAAGGTGAAGGAAGATTATTTTTGTATTTTTATATTTTATGGAAAGCAAGTAAAATCTCGGGTTTTGGAGGAGTGGGCGGAATTAGTTGCTAGTCAACTAACCCAAAAACTACAATTGCAATAAAAATAAAATAACTAAACTATTGTGGTTGTGAAAACTTATATGGAGACAAATGTGTTTACTTAGACTTCCTTACTCCCTAACTATCTTTTACCGGTTAATTGGTGTATGTATTACTTGCGTGGATGACGGGTGTATTCCTTAACAATTCATGGGGTGGCATACATATCTCCCCAATTCTATGAGCTCTTATCTCCTCCTACAACTATGCGTACACATAATCATAGGGATTGTAAACAGTGGCTCATGCGTTAAATACTACCTTAATAACCTAGTATGCCTTAGTTACATGTTTCTTAAGACGTTCAAGCATGTTACCATATAGGAGTATTGCCAGTTTTCTTAAGCCTAACATTGATGAAACATTCATCCCAACAAAGTAATAACACACCAATCAACCAATAATTAATAGTTAGGTTTCATTAGATCTAAGCAAACACAAGAAAAATCTAGCCTAGCATGTTAATTGAAAGACAAGCATAAGATATAATTAACCAACACATAGACATATTGATTAATTTAAGCGAGGACTTATCTTTAATTGAACATGAAGGTTTCAAGGGTGAAAAACCCTTGAAAATACAACCAAAATCGTCTTTAGGGTTTTTCCCAAACTTGTACCAAAAGTTCCACACTAATGAATGAAAAATAGAAAAGTATATATAGATTTTACATTCTGACGGCGTCAGGTTATGGGTTCTGACGCCGTCAGCTCGCCGTCATAAGGGTTCTCGGATGGCCTAGATTTACTTCTGACGCCGTCACTCTTTATTTTGCTATGGGCCGTCACTCTTTAAGTTAACACCTGACGGCCTACTTTCTCTAACACCTGACGCCGTCAGGTGTAAACATCTTGTTTTCTTCATAGGGCGTCTAGTGTCACTACAAGAAAAGGGAGTTTTTGGCACGAACCTTTTTGGAACGGTCCAAAAATCGTGCCAAATACACGTATTTGGCACTTGTGGCATAACCGTGACAAAAAATTAGGTATTTGAGACGGCTATTAAGAAACTGTCCCAAATACGTATGCATTGGGAACGTTTTCTACTAATGGTGCTAAATGCATGTGTATTTGGAGCGGTTTGAGTTACTAGTGCCAAATATTCATGTATTTGGGACGGTTCGTACCACCGGTGCCAAATTTGTATATGTATTTGAAACGCTATCTACTGTTGGTGCCAAATACTCATATATCTGGAACGGTTGGTACGAACGGTGCCAAATAACTATATGTATTTGGAACATTATCTAATGCTCGTGCCAAATATTTATGTATTTGGAACGGTTTTTATAGGTTGTGAAAAATACAAATGTATTTTGGGTGATTTTTATAAACTGTTTTTGTTCCTGTGTATAATATCTTTAAAAAACTGACCAAATTTACATTTTTTTTCCACACATGTTGACTATATTATATTTTTATTATATTGGAGATTAAATTAGGTTTATGACCGGTTTATTAATTTACTCTAATATTCAACAATCCTTCATCATTAACCTTTAATCTCTATAATCAATCTATTTATATAGTTAGTATCTATCACATTACTTAAAACCCATCACCCTTTAATTTTGGCGAGTTAACTTTTTTGTTTCTTAAAAAAACATTTTCTCTTTTTAAGGTAAAATTAAAAATATTCATATTATATATAAAAAATGATAAAGAATTGATTGATAAGGCCATCTATGTTGAGGTTACCTGGCAGTGCATGTCTTTGACTCAGGTGTACGTATTAGAATAATGTGAACTTCGTATCTTATTGAAGATTATTAATCTACTATATAAATAGAGTACATGAGACATCAAAGGTAATTATCGGCTCGTTGCACAATTGGACCGAGCCCACTTATACTTATTTGTCGCAAAAAATCTAAATATATTTTTAACCATAACTTCAACTCAATAAAAGCTCGAACCGACAAGCTCTATCATTAGACATAGGGTATTTTTGGCGCATTGGGCTAGGGCTGGGGCTTGAGCTTATATTATAAGCCGAAAGCTGAAGATATATTTTTATAAAGTTGCTTAGCAAATGAGTTGGAGCTGAAGCTTATTAATGTGAAATCGTATAAAAATACATCAAACTAAATTCACATATATTTTTAGCTTTTACGTGATAATTCATTATATTTTGACCGGTATTTATGTAATTTAATCAGCTATAAGCACTTATAAGCCTCTTTCTATGGTCTTGAGCTTATGTAGGCTTATGAGTTATGACTTATTTTATAAGTCATAAGCCTCTATAAGCATGTGTGACAAACGAGACTTATTTTAGGCTAGTGACAGTGGTGACCCATATTGCATCATCTTTCCGGCAGCCATCGCAGCTTTCTCTCTCCTCAACCCATATTCACCTCTCTCATCACAGTGGCAACCTATATTGCATCATTTTAAAAAAAAAAAAACATTTTTAACACAAACACAAATTTTATTAATAGAACGTAAACATTACATAAACGAAACGATACGGAATTAAACAACTAAAAATTAAACGTAAACATTACATGACAACACATAACATAAAACACGATATGGAAAACAAATAAAACACAATACGGAAATACTTAACATAAAACACCATTACGCATTGTCTGTTTCCCATGCATGTGTGTTTCTCAGAAAGAACAACACATGTTGATATTTTAACCCTCTCCCATGGCGTTCATGATAAATTCGGTTTGCATTGCTGAGACTAGAGCTGGCATAACAGATCCGACACGACACGACACGACACGAACCTGTTAAGACACGAACATGTTAAGGTCGAACACGAACACGACACGATAACAATTCGTGTCATTTTTTTCGAACACGAACACGACACGAAAATTAACAGGTTACACGACACGAACCTGTTAAGGGACCTGTTAACAAAAATACTAAATTTATACCAAATACATAACAAAACAATACCTGCATTTTCCATATCTCATGCCCAAAAGGTGAGCCAAAACAAAGCGTTAACAGACTGGTTAATAAGTTACAGGTACATATTGAAAGTCTTACGTACGACGGTCTAGTTTACTACAAATTCTAATAAGATTATACAATACAAAGCAACATTCTATTGTACAGAACGCTTCTTGTATTACTCTTTCTTGGGTTCTTCCTTCTTGGATCCCTTCTTGGGTCCCATCTTCTTAGATTTACCATTCACAGATTTATTCTCTGCAGCCTTAGCCTTTTGTCTGAAATGAGAATCCATAAAACCATCAGTTAGTCAAAATCTCATCCATACAAAACTAACACTGTAAACATTTCCAGTACTAGTATTCTTATTTTATAGGTTCTGTTTAGCATGCAGACATTGGTAGTTATACTGATGCTACTATTTAGTGTATTCATCAAAACTATGAACCAAAAGAAAGATACAATATGACTTTCTACTTTATTAACTCACGGAGACGACACGATTGTCGGCTTATTTGATACTGGTACAGCAGATAAGTATATGTAGCATACGACCTCCAAATCTACTACAAAGCTAATGAGCACTACAGAAAGGAAAACTATCTATACACATAAATCTAAGTAATATAAATCAGACTTTTTTTTATAGCTATTTGAATGTTTGGACTACTAGAAAGTGTTCATCTGATAATCTATATATCATTAATTGTGATGCACATTTGTGAACATTTGTTTTCATTAGCTGTGAGATTTTTGCTATTTACATGCTTTTGTGGCTGTGAATAAAACAAACTACAAGACCTGACCATAAACAATCACTAAATTCCTAGCTAGTTACGTACAAAGATGAAAGATCATAGCAAGTGTGCAAGATTTTCAAGTCGCACTTCACACAAACTGTTGATAAATTTGTTAATGTATCTGATATTACTAGTTATAGTGTATCAAAACTAATTAACTTGAAAACCCTTTGAATCCTACTTGAAGCCATATATCAAAAGCACTAAAGCAGTCACTTGTTATATTGCAAACCATTTATTTACAAGATAATGGCTTCTAAACTTGAAAGCTAACTTTTGGACATATCAGTCCTTAATTATCATACAAGTTGGCTAAAGGTGTAGTCTGATCTACACAATTTACAATATAACCATAGTATATCATAAGCACTAACTTTCACTCGGTATATCACAAACCACCTATTTACAAACTAACGGATTGTAAACTTAAAAGCTAACTTTCGGAAAATAGTCCATATACTAGTTCTTAATTACTACACCATTTACAATAATTTCCCGGTCCATATTTGTTATGATCGCCAATCTACAACAAGACTTCCCACAACCAGTTACATCAATATAATAATTAATAATGTCGTAAACTATTCTACACTTCAATCCCACATGGAAAATAAATCGATTACATACCTGTTTGTGGATCGATTAAGAAACAAGGAATGGAGTTATGGAGGCGACAGAGGAAAGTGTTGAGAAACAGGGAATGGAGTTGTGGATCGATTAATGGAGTTACTTGAGATAGGATTGTGGATCGATTTAGAAACAGGGAATGGAGTTGTGGATCGATTAATGTTGAGATAGGATTGTGGATCGGTTAAGAAACAGGGATTGTGGATTTGTGGATCGATTAATAGATTAATAGATTGTGGATTTGTGGATCGATTAAGAAACAGGGATTGTGGAATTGTTAATTTGTTATGACTTATGGAGGAGGAGGAGTGGAGGACCGTAGATTTGGAGGCGAGAATATGAGAAAGAGGAAAGTGTTTTAGGGTTTATTTTTGAACATATATATATAACTCCTTAACAGGTCTCTTAACGTGTCTTAACAGGTCCGGACCTGTTAAGACACGAAACCTGTTAATTTTATTCGTGTCTTAACAGGTCCGGACCTGTTAAGACACGAAACCTGTTAAGACCCGACACGAAACCTGTTAAGAGCAGGTCGTGTCGTGTCGTGTTAACAGGTCCGTGTCAGAAATTGCCAGCTCTAGCTGAGACGACAAGGGTCTTGACTTGTACGCTGCAACTCTTTGTAAATATCATTATATCTACGACATTCAAGGTTGATTCTATTCCATTGAGCCGTAATACTATTTTTATTACGGTGCTCACCATCAGTCTGATCGTTGAACCTTTGTGTAACGGCATTCCGAAAAGAACGTTCATACACAAGGTCTCTAGATTCGCGAACATCAAGCCATACGTTAGCTAGCAAGCTTTCTTCTTCCATTGACCAACGATTATTCATTGTGAAATGCTTTAGAAGTGTGTGAAGAATAGTATTGTATGGTGTGTTATTTATAGGGGATAATAGAATTTTGGAATTTGAAAATCATAATTCAAATTTGAAAACCGAGCGGGATCTTTTAAACTTTTAAAATTCAAATTAAAAAACACCGGTTGTCCAACAACAACCCGATCAACCGGTGAACAATCCACCGGTGGAATACCAACCCATTTGGAGAGGGTTGACTGCTGAAGAACTTTTTCAGCAAGATATGCAAGAATTGTTACGTTTTCAAGTAGAGGAAGAACGTGCGGCAAGAGCTCGTGAGGCGTATTTAAGAGCTAAACAGGCTCGGATAAACCGTCGAGCAGAATGGTGAATACGAATGGGATTGCCCCGTGTGCCATTGAGTGAGGACGATTCAAGTGCCTCCTATTCGAGTCACGAGGGCTATGTGTCGGATGATTCATTTTCTTGATTCGTAGTTTTATGTTTAATTATCATAGTTTATGTTTCATGTTTGCTGTAGTTCGTGTTTTAAGTTTAATGTGTGTTTAAATTTTAAGTATTAATATAAGTTGTGTGGTATTAAATTTTAATGTGTGTTTNCCGTGTGCCATTGAGTGAGGACGATTCAAGTGCCTCCTATTCGAGTCACGAGGGCTATGTGTCGGATGATTCATTTTCTTGATTCGTAGTTTTATGTTTAATTATCATAGTTTATGTTTCATGTTTGCTGTAGTTCGTGTTTTAAGTTTAATGTGTGTTTAAATTTTAAGTATTAATATAAGTTGTGTGGTATTAAATTTTAATGTGTGTTTAATGTGTGGAAAAAATAGTTTTTTTAGATAGAAGCTTTCATAATCGGTCGAATATACGATCGATATGGAAAAAAAATCGCCGGCGACCGATATCACAAACACAACCCACAGTGGATCAACCGATATGCCAAATCGGTCGACCGATCTCCACGATCAATTTTTTTCAGTCCATTGTCACAAGCCTTATAAAGCGGATTATTTTAAAAGCCCAAGCCTCGATAAGACCCTAAAAGGCCTGTGCCAAATAAAGCAATAATATTCATCAAGCGTGCTACGTTTGGCAAAGGGCTTATAGGGGCTTGGGCTTTTAAAGTAAGTCGGCTTATAAAATAAGTCTCGTTTGTCACGCAAACTTATGGAGGCTTACGATTTCTAAAATAAGTAACAAGCCTCCATAAGCCCAATCCCATAGAAAGGAGATTATGAGTTAAATTACTTAAATACTCTTAAAAATATAATGAATTATCACATAAAAGCTGAAAATATATGTGAATTTAAATTGATTATTTTTACGTGATTTTACATTAATAAGCTTAAGCTCCAACTAATTCGCCAAACAACTTTACAAAAATATAAACTTCAACTTGCGTCTTATAATATAAGCACCCGCCCCAGCTTTAGCTCAAGCTCTAGCCCATTGTGCAAAACATACCAGATTTATTTAATGTACATGTTTTTTTAATTCATTTACAAAAACTATGAAAAACACATAAAATAAAAAATCCCTCCAGTATTTTCATTTCCCGAAGTTTTCCCTCCTTGCCTAAATGCAATCACGACTTTCACTCCACATATATCGTGATTTGAAACGATTCGAAAATATCCTTAATATATATTAGATTCAAGCCCCATGATTTCCCTAAAAGTTATCCATCACCAGGAAAAGTAATTCTTCACCTAGGGTTTAATAGTTGTGGTATGAAATTACTCGTCTTTAGTAATGAATTGATCAATAGTGTGATTTATTTGTGGCTTTTTGTATCCATTTTTGTCTCCCGATCTCATGGCCGACATATATAATCTATGATTATAATGATTTGTTTAAAGTTTTTACAACTCGAAAGAAAACCTTATTGGATAAAGGAAGCATGTACTTCATTTATGGTTGATGGTTGATCTATACATTTGTCCCCTCATTCACATATTTGTCTCACCATATTACTTGTTAATAATGAAGGTTAGTTATTCATTGGTTAATGTTTCATAATATGAATCACATCTTCAGTTGTTCACAAGTTTTGAATTCAATTCAATGCCATAAAATTATGAATTGTGAATGGGATTTTGGGTTTGATTTCATATTTTATATATTCGAAGATTTAACAGTTTACTCGCTGGATTTATTCAAAAATTAGTGATCACTTATTAGGTCTTAACTTTATTTTCATTCTTTGTGATTTAGTTGTACCAAACGCCCCCTAAATGTTTACAATAACATTGTTTGAATGAAATGCTAGCTATTTATGAGCTAAAATCATGAAGTGCCAAATTAGATTTTTTGGAATTTATGTTTTATAAGTGGTTATCAGTTTTATTTATTTATTTATTATTTTTATTATTTTTTTACACCTTTCAGGTTATTAGTTTATGGGATTTGAATGTGTTTTAGTGTCATGTTTTAGATCCTTTCAAACTTGTAAGGGAACTCAGTATATAGCATTACATGGGCTGTTTGTAATTATACCAATCCAACTATTCTAGCAAATGCTAGGGGCTGTTTGCTTATCTTAATATGCGTTATACCAATCTGACTATTCTAGCTATTATTGTTTGCATTCTTTCGATTTTGTAGGTTTACATAGGCACATTTCTTTTGTTTTACACTTATAACAGGTATCTCCAAGTTTTCCTTTGATGTTCTTAAGATATTCGAACGGGTTGCTATGAGTGTTAATGGGTCATATGGGTTGGGATGGATTTTTTATGACTTAGGCTTATTATGGATTGTTAGATGAGGTATTAGAGATTTTGTAGGTTTACGGAGGCATATACAATTTTTTGGGTTTGGTTCTCAGTTTCGTTTGATTGGTTGAATAGATTTCTACGAGTTCTTCTTCTAATGTTTTTTTCCACTTGCCAGTATTTTTCTCAATATGTTGCTACTACAGATGTGGTCGAAACGCCCATCGGGCCAGCGTGTATTGATATATTTGTGCAAGGACAATGCTCGGTTGGTTCTTTGGTGACCCATGATGTGATAGGCAAGAATGGGGCCACAAGCGTTGTCACAACTCAAGGTTGGGATTCTTTGTTGTTTACTTTAATTTCCTCATTTCTAAGTTTCTTTTTGAAATTCTTTCTTACACTTGAACACACTTTGGGCAGAAGACCGTTGGGATGAGGTTCGGAAGCATTGGGAACCACTGATTTGTCGATCATAATAACAGAAAATTCAAAGTAGGTAACACATTTAAAGACTGTAAGTTTATATGTTTTTTGGGCTTTTTTTATGTTATAAGATAAAGTAGTTTATTGATCTTGATGTATCTTAAGGTTTTGTTGTGTTTGTATGTAGTTTGTTGATTTATCTGCTATCAAGTCGTCAACAACAAGATTAAGACTGAAAGAAGAAGATTACACATAGGTTTTTTCTTTGTTACAAAAAAAATATTCTGGTGTAATGAGTATGAGGTCTTTGGGTGTAGTGTTGTGGGGTTTTGGGTGTTTTTAATGGGGGTTGGGGCAGCTGACAAACAGCAGCAGCAAAAGGGTGACATGGGTTTTGGGTGTTTTTATGTCTCTATTGCTATACTTTTCTTCGTGTATAAAACTCTTAAAGATTTGTTTATTGGTTACAAAATTTACGAATAAAACAGATGAGGAATCTGAAGTGATCCATGAACAGCTACTTGGAAGGGAGGTTGATGTTGCGGCTTTTTTTCAGAAGCACAAAAAGCTGCGAGTTGTTTACCATGGTCTGTCACTCTTTGGGTATTTGACCATTTTTAAATAATTGTATACCCTTTCTATTGCTCTTCTGTATAATGAACTTTTTTCTTGTTTCATACATAATTCTAATGTTAGAATATTATATTATGCAGGGTTTAAGATGAAGAATTGATCCGATGAGCTTTATTCGTGTTCATCAGTAATAAATTGTCTTAGCGGTTTATATTGAGTTCTAGTTATGACTTTGTTATTCTAAAGACCCTGGATTACATGGATGTTGGACGTATTGGTTTTTTACTTTATGGTATTCAACTGACCATGTTCACTTGATTTTATCGGTAATTAATAAAAATTGAGTTCAATTTATTTTTGGCTTCGATTGACTTAAATTTGTGCATATATGAGATGGTTGGTTGATACGATGGTGTATTAAATCTATTTGTAACGGAAAATGGTGCTAATACACATTAGCAATGATAACGCAAACCATGCCAAATGATTTTCATAACGAACGCAAAAGTGTGCCAAAAGTTTTTTTTTTTTTTTTTTTTTTTTTTTTTTTTTTTTTTTTTTTTTTTTTTTTTTTTTTTTTTTTNGACCGAATACACATTTGGCACGGGATGTAAAAGTGTGAAAAATGCCCATTTGGAACGGAAGATTATCAGTTGTGCCAAATACCTCACTCATGGCACCCCAAAGTTAAACCGTCCCAAGAACTTTGCCAAATACTATTTAGCACGGTTTCAACCCGATCCAAATGTATTTGGCACCCTCATATTTAGTACGGAGTCAAAAGTGTGCCAAAGCCATGCCAAATAGCATTTGGCACAGCTTTTTGAGTATTTGGCACATTTTTGCACCCTCCCAAATACCACTTTTTCTTGTAGTGTGTAATCTGATTTTACTCCTTTGTCAACGTTGGCTGATGGCGTCACCTTGTGACTCTGACGCCGTCAGGTAGGAAATCCAGCTTCTTTTGAGATTTTGTCGTTTTCTTGACTTTTATGCTCCAAAAACGTCCAAATTAGCATGTTTTCCAGAATTTTTCTCAAAAGTACCTAAAATGACAAAAGGAACGATTTAGGGCAATATTTGATCACATTTACTCGAATTAGGGCTTAAATGACCCCTTAAAATGGGTACACTTTTCGTCTCATCAAATACCCTTACACTTGAGATTTGCTTGTCTTCAAGCAAATAAGCTTTTATTCCAATCAAAATATGAGTTAGGGGTCATTTAACACAAATATAAAAGTAATTACAACAAGTAGTCATTCGACCCTAATCATAATAAGCACGGAAATCATACACTAGCACCTCACAAATAGTGTTTGGATACTCTCATCCTTCAAGTGTCATAGAATTATATCTCATAAATGTAAACATAATATAAAATAGAACCATTCATGGTTTCTAAATTTTACATTCATCCCAAATATCCTAAGTAAGGCCCAAAAACATAAGTTTAAACATAGGTCCACAACATAATATCAGAGTTTAGAATAGATCCTTTAACCAAAACGCCTTGCCAAGCCTTCCAAACAAGCATTTCCAAGCATCACTTAATTACCTGAGAAAACGCGCTAAAAGTCAGCTTACGCTGGTGAAATCATAGGTTTAGTTCAAAAAGCAATAGTGGACTTATACGCAAAAACCCTTGCTATGCTAGACTAGTTTTCAAATCCGCAATCCAAAGCCCTATAGGTGCACACGATAGTCTAATCTCATAATCTCAAAGAATAGCATCCGCAAGAATGCGATATGCCCAGCATTCGTAAGGATACGACATGCTCTACGTAACATCATAATCAATCCAAAATCTCAAATAATAGCATTTGCAAGGAGGCGACAGCCCAGCATTCGTAAGGATACGACATGCCCTACAAAATCAACATAGTCTATAGGCATAGCAAGTTTTAAATTCAAACATCACAAATAGTCCACATAAAACAAGTTGCACGTTT
>LBNU01018490.1:0-31058 GCA_014162995.1 Artemisia annua | reverse complement strand
TAATTGGGACACAAAACACAACAATTATTATAACAACAATGTAACAGCATTCAAACTCAACAAACACTTCAATACAGAACAACAACGAGGATGGCATCGGGAGGAGGCGCAAGACTTAAGTTCTTTGAACTCATAGCGCACTGGCAACAGCATTGACTAGTAGTTCCAAGGCTATGTGAGACTGCTATCACCACTCTTAGTGACCCAGGCTCTTACAAGACTGCCCATCGTATTGGTACCTGAGCTTATTTGGTCACAACTAGCCGGCAGAAAATCCATCAAATAAGCAGTTTGCTACATATTATGTGAAAATTCGGATCTATACCACCATTGGTTCCATATTTGAAGTTGATAGTCATAGGAGTTTGTAACACAAGATCAGATGTATCAACTTATTCTGAGTCGAATATTTAGCTTATATTATGCGACCACCCACTCTAAGCTAATTTCAGCACCTACCATTATAGCATTCTTATATCTCAACAATCAAAGCAACAAATAATCAACTGAAATAAACACGGTCTATTTGTGTGCATTTGGTTTATTTTTAAGCATTGTAAATAAGTGTTTTCATAAAAGTTTTCCATTTTTCAGATTGTTACTGAGTGTTAAAACTAAAGACTTGCGATAACATAAGATAGAAAAAAGTCAAAAAATCCATCAGATTATAGGCTTCCAAAAATGCACTCAGATAAGCAGTTATATATGTACGAGGATCAGAACATTCATGATGGCTTAGACTTTAGGATTAGTTATCTATCCTATATTATTGGGTTCAATCTAATCCTATAAAATTCCACACGCTCTATATTTCGGTACTTCTATATGATTTATATTAACATTAACAACTCAGTATGAGTTTCTATCATATTTGATCTAATTGTGGTTCCGTGGATAATATATACCTATATGGCCAGGGCAACTTGTCTTAGTGGTAAAAAAAACTTATTGCATTCCTAAAAATTATATTATCAGTTCTCCATTTTATATTAGGTAACTCTAGTAATTAAAAAGTTTAGGTAGCCTACATTAGTTTTTAATTGAAAGAAAATTTCTTGACAAAAAGAAAATAATCCTTCTTAGTGTTTAACTTTATAAGACATCATAGCATCACATTAATTCATATTTGGAATTTTCTAGACATATGTATAGGAAATCAATTCTTAGACTCATTTTAGAATATTAATTAGTTTTAATTAATTGGTGCCTGCTTATCATCATTGGACCATATATCATTTATTAAAGTTTTATTCATAAAATATATATGATCTTGTAAGAATTAGCTGTATTACTTATTTAGTAATAAGTAACTTAAAAATTCTAAAATATGTTAGTTTTATATAAAGTGACTTATAAAGTTTAGAAACTTATCTTTAATAATTTTTTAAGGAATTTTTTGGTCTAAGATTGATCTACTAAAGTGAGATTAGAAATAAAAGTTTAGGAGTATGAATTTCTAAGAATCTTATGAAGTTAAGGTAATTTATTTTAATAACTAGTAAACCTTAACTTAGTTTAATTTCAATTATTAGGTAAATTCTGAAATTTAGAATATTATAATTTATATTAAAATAGCTCTAAAAAATAACTCATTTTTTAATTTTATCTTACAATATTATTCTCGTGAGATCTTAGTTTCGAATGGTATAATATTGGTAAAAAATAATGTTTATCAAGTTTTCAGTACTATGGACTGGCTTGGTGCTAGACCTATTCTAGCATCTATTCACTTTTATATATTTCGTTATTGTAGATGGCGACTTTAATATTAAAACGGTAACGATACATTCTTATTGAAGAAGATTTGTACACACGTTTCCATAATTTGCTGAGTGACAATCATGTTTTTGTAGTGTTTTGTCTTAATCTATATTTTCAATATCAGAAATAATTACGTCAATTAATATCTCAGGTATCGAATCTACCTCCTCTTCTTGAATCTCACAATCGTACTGATTTCATTCAAATCACTTTGATCATCCAAACTCCTCCTTGAAGTTCTTCGAAGACGGAACAATTCAACTCCTACGTGCGGATTTCCCTAAACGACCAGGGGAAACATTTCCTTCATATATAGATCTTCCTCTGTATTGGATATAATGCATTGAACTCGATTACTCTTGGTATATGTAGTTGATCTTTAGTTGACCATGAATTCTTTGGTTTGATCTGTATTCAGAAAGCGCCATCAATCTTAATCGTCACATAGATTGCGACAATCATAATATATGAATAGCCATCATGTAACCAATTAAATATACACCCTACCCTCAATGATGCACATATATTGACAAGATAGGAAATCGTCATTTAGATAATCCAGTATGACATAAATAAGATAATAGGAATAGTATAGTTTAGAATTTGGTGCACATATAGTAAACTTAATTAACACAGCCGTGAGCATAGCAATCCTTTGATAAACTAGCAGCATTAAAAATACGATCAACAAAACTAGTAAAATAGTCCAACTTGGATTCAAGTGCTCCTCGAAAGTATCAGCTTATAAAAACACGTCTAAAAAAGACATCCATATTTTTAGATTCAACTTTCAAAAGCACGTTCATAAATACCAATGCTACAGTAATTGTTATTTAGAAGTGAGATGACGAACAAAACTTATGCTTTATACCTATTATTAATTTTGGTCCTGGTATTGACTATCCATAAAAATCCAATAGACCAATGGATACACAACCCTGTCCATATAAATAAGGTCTCCTACGGATTGATGATACAACTACATATAATCCTTTAAGAGGACGATAGTCCCAGAGATACCATCATATTGCCTCGCTAATATGCACGTTCATTATCTTATCTTTTTATCTACCTACCCTGTTTTGCTATCTGTCTTAGCTTTTTCTTTTTATTTTTTTTTTTTTTTTTTTTGTTATTAATAATACTTCTAATCAACATATCTTTTGCATTGAGTGATATAAGCTATATATATTCAAAGTAATAGACTATACGATAATTTCCTTAGAACTAGTTAATAATAATTTGTAATGTAACACATTTTAACAAAACTTTTCATGCCATATATCTGAATGACATTTCATCATACAATAGTACTTAAGGCATATTACGAATGTGATGTTATTCTAATTACTATAATGAATATAGATACAATGTAGTAAACGATGACATCTATAAATGGATACAAGTACGTAACTCTATGACTTACTTCACAGGAGATTGATGAGGACTACCTATGTACCACATATCCATAAGAACGTTCAGAAGAGCTGACCTGTTGTCTCTGTAATCAACCTATTGAGGACATAAGAAAAGTCCATAATTAGAGTGATCCCTCGAGACATGTCGCACTCAAAGCTCACAGAAGCACGCAAGACAAAAAACTTAATAAAATATCTAATGGCATCAATAAAAATAAATCCCAGTACAACAAGATCCCATATATCAACCTCTCAACCATAGCACTCTTACAACATCCCTTAAGACTGTACTAACTAATGACCCATGTTGGGGGTTCTGTTTAAGCCTCATTCCAACTCTCTTCCTAACGCCTATAGGTATCCTTGGCTTCGAAATATAATTTACAGCCCACTTCTTAATCAAAATCACAAACTTAGTCCTTTTGACCCATGACCACGATTGTTGGTTCCATCGAAACACCTATATTACTCGCTTATGATCTAGGCCACAATAGGAAAGTAGAGATATATCGAACCCAGGATAAAAATAACTAGATCTTATTTGGGAAAGCATTAGTACATTATAGACGGAATTGGAAGTAAATAAACAACCAAGGTTGTAGCCGGAACCCTGGTGAGGTCTCGGTTTGACTCCACCGGATACGAGCGGCTGCAAAGTATATGGAGGAGAGACCCGGGGAGTTGACCGTGGTCGCCTTTTCAATGGGGGTCTTGGCTAGCTCTCATCGAGCCACTAAACAAGCCAAAACGGAACTCATTCATAAGCTCGAAATAAGCACAACCAGACCTAGGCTCTCGTCCGTTTTGACACTTCGACAACCCACATGAGAGAGCACGTTAATGACACGCGCGTTGGATTACGACCAGGAAAGTATAGTTTTAAATCAACGCTTTATACATGAAACCCACTTATATATTTCGTTTTTAATCAAAACCCACCGGAAAATATTAACTCGTGACTCTTTTGTGTCATCGTTTTTCATACTAACTCGATTCACAACTCTCTTGTGACTCGTCTTACCTTCGGTTTACACAAGAACAAGAACACGAGAACTCAGAGCAAAAACCGAAAAATACGGCTGCGTTTGGTGATTCACGAAGTCAAAAACCGAGATAGGCGCGGTGTATAAGATAGATCTAGTAGAGAAAGTGATGGGGAATCGTTTGGTGGTGGTCGTGTGAGTGGGAGTGTGTTGTGTAGCCTGGCTGAAGGTGTGAGTGGCTGGCTGTGGTGTCCTGGGGTTTATATGGGCGGCGTCAGTAGGTGGCGTGTATTGATGATAGAGAGAAAAGGGCTTGTGTTGGATCTATCTCCTCTCTTCCTTCCATTTTTTTCTAGCTTTTATTGATCATTTAGTATTTTTAGAAAATAGTTTTTTAATTGTCACTGTTCATTTGCTATTATTCTTAATTAAATTAGATTAATTAGCTTTTAATTAGTAATTAAGTAACTTAAATCTAAAAGAGTTTATTTATAAAGTTTAGGAACTTTTTATAATTTTTTAGGACTTCTGTAGTTGTTAAATAGTTTTAGAAAAAGTTTGGTAATTTCATAAATTAGTTTAGTATTTATTTTAATTTAACTTAGTTTAATTAGCAATTAGTAATTAATTAATATTAATTAATTAAAAAGTCTAAAAAAAATATTTTTCTTTTTCTTAAAATTTTCTTTTATCATTTAGATTGTAAAAATATGTTTTTCATCATCTAGGTGTTTGTAGATTTCTATTTTCACTTTTATTTTCGTACGTAGACGTTTTAATTAAACGTAACGTACATTTTTAGATTTGTAAACGTTTCCATATTTCTAGTAATCATTTGTAGTGTTTGTTTATCAATTTCATTCAGAATTTCGTAGTTTAATTCCAATCAATCTCTTTTCCAATCATCGTTTCATAATCACTTGATCTCAAATTCGTTTTCGATACAATTCACTCCTCGTCGGGACATAACGACCCGGGGAACTCCTATACTCCTTTGGCTATTGCATTGACTCTTTTATAGTTTGACTTTAGTTGACCAATTCTTTGGTTGACTGTTTCAGAGCCAATCAGTCGTCGTAGGATATAATATCTGATAATAAACCCCTTCGATATAACTAAATAGATCTTATTTAATCCGTTGACTAAATAAGTTAAATAGTTATTTAGATTTGGTGCATTAACGCTAAACATCCGTGACTAGCATAAATAGTCAACAAATAGTAAAATAGTCCAACTTGGATTCAAGTGCCCTCGAATATCTTATAACTCGTAAAGTCTCATTTTTACTTCCAAAAGCTCGTTATATTTAGTACAACAATTCTTTTTACCTTTATTATTTCATTTATATAAACATGTTTATAATAAGGTTTTCGACGATATTATACTATATTAATAGTCTAATATATGTCGTTAACGTTATTATTTTTATTACTCGTGATTGCTTAGTTATTATATATGCATCCATTTATATATACACGTTTACACGTTTTTATATAATTGAATGTTTATATCGATATACAAGTTATTACGAGTTTTATATTTGATTTGAATTATAAGATACGAGTCACATGTACGAGTCATCACTTCTCGGCTCATTGTCCAAATCCAAAAGTCAAGGCGGTTGTCGAAATCAACCATTGACTAGAAAGTCAAGGTGACCTCGATGTCGCTCAAAGCTCACAAGCCCAACAATATATCATCATGCATCAAAATAATCCCGTCAACAAGTCCAAATCAATCCACTCAACAATCTACAACATCCAAGACTGACTACGGTACCCAACTAACCTATCTCCGTCAATCTAATCGCCTTATCAAATCCATTGCCGAGACCACGAGGGTCTCGAACCCCTTATTACTCCTTTCGGCCACAAAAAAAGTAACAACAACAACAATATTAGCAACAAGTAACAACAATAATNTGTAACCTTTGTATACTTTGTATTTGAAATGTATCTTCGTTTCGCTTGTGTTCTGATTTGACTCCATAATGTTACACTTTAGCCCTTCTCGGGTTGGGATGTTACATATATTTCGTTTTTAATCAAAACCCAACCGGAAAAATATAACTCGTGACCTCTTGGTCACGTTTTTCATACAACCCGAGTCACAACTCTCTTGTGACTCGTCTTACCTTCGGTTACACAAGAAAAGAACACGAGAACTCGAGCAAAACACGAAAATACGGCGCGTTTGGTGATTCACGAAGTCAAAAACACGAGATAGGGCGCGTGTATAAGTAGATCTAGTAGAGAAAGTGATGGGGAATCGTTTGGTGGTGGTCGTGTGAGGTGGTAGCCGGCGGTGGAGCGGCTGTGGTGGCCGGATTTAATGGCGGCTAGGGTTTGGTGATGAGATGAAGAAGAAGATAAGAGAGAGAGGGACAAAGGGTGTGTTTGTTTTGGTGTGTTTTTCAGGTTCTCACCACAAGGACCATTTAGTAGTTAAATCTTTTAAAAAATATATAATAATTATTATTAATGGGAAGGGGCGGCTAGTCATAAAACACAAGGACCATTTTCGTAAACTTTTCAAAGTAACCCGACACTCTCATCCCGAGCTCAAACTCATTTTCAAAATTCCTCAACACGCGTTTATTCACGCACCATCATTTTAAATATCGTCTTTCCACGAATAATTATCACAAACACGTTCATTAAATATAAAAACATAACTGTTAACAAAATTTCCAAATTATTAGGTTTTCTGCCGAAGTCAACGTAGTGTCTAATAAATGAAATAAATAACATTCACGGCATATAACTCATATAAAAACCATGATACGAATAAAACTCCGTATAAAATTCTCATATTCAAGTCACAAATTTAAAATAGACATAAGTCAAAGGAAATAAATTCCAGACATTTTCATATCGTTAAATTTCAAAGTAATGCGGGTTTTGAAAATAGCTCCCTAATTTGCCAGTTGTCACATCCTCCCCGCCTCAGAAGAAACCCGTCCCGGGTTTCACTCGGAACTTTCCAACGACGAAAGAAAAAGCTTAGGATATTTCTTCCGAAACTCATCTTCGTGCTCCTACGTGAACTCTGGTCCATGACGGGAACTCCAACGAACTTTGATGAGCGGAATGTGACTACGCTTGAGTCGTTTAATCTCACGATCCAAAATCTCAATAGGTTCCTCAACAAAATTCAAACTTTCATCAACTCGAATATCTTTCACCGTATAATAGGTGTTTCATTAGAAAGACACTTCTTCAAAATACTCACATGAAAAACATCATGCACATTACTCAATTCCTGTGGTAGCTCTAATCAATAAGCTACAGGCCCAATTCTATCCAGAATCTCGAATGGTCCAATGTAGCGGGGATTAAGCTTCCCACGCTTGCCAAAACGTATTACTCCCTTCCAAGGCGAGACCTTGAGCATTACTATGTCTCCTACCTGGAACTCGAGGGGCTTACGTCTCTGATCGGCATAACTTTTCTGTCTATCACTAGCAGCTTGCAAACGATCACGTACCTGAGTCACCTTCTCAGTGGTTTCCAAAATAAGCTCGGGGCCAGTGAGTTGGCTATCACTGTAAAACCCACATTTTCATAACGTGCTTAAATTACCAAAATGCCCCAAAGTTTAAAAATCATATTACATGTTAAATGTTCCATATTATTTAAAATTTTGTGCATAACTTAATTAAAATAATTATATCCTAAGTTCATATTTGTTAGAAATCAAATAATTAATTACCTAATCACTATTTATAACCTAAGAAATTATTACAAAATATTTGATTTATTTCCTTAATTACAAAACCGATTATATTAATTAGATAACACAAATTTTGGCTAGAATTTGATTGTCAATCCCATCATATCACGAAATTTATGGTTATTTCCTTATATAAAATCCTAATTATCCTAATATACCTCTCCATAATCCGGTTTATCTCCTATCATATTTTCTAGTCGCCCAAAATAAACCCTAAACGCCTCTCAAACATCACTTCGGTTGCAAAACAATTTCTAAAAACTTTTGACCAATTTTCTTGGACGTGTTTGGAAGCAAGGAAGCCAAGAAAAATAGTGTTGGGGGGCTGTGGAGTCGTGGAGCATTTTCTTGGTTGAATTATTCTAATCGGGCATAATAAATTCGTTTTGTTCTTTTCCTTCGTTAATTCTTCAACAAGGTATTTTTGTTTCATCTTATAAACTATATTAGACATGGAAAAAATAGTCATGCATTCCAGAAAAATCGTGTGGATTAAAACCTAATTAAACCCTAAAAATGTGTTAAATTGTATACAGCTTGTTCTGAATTTTTGGATGCTCAACAATATTTTTCTAACATGTAATTATGATTTTTTAACTGTAATAAAATGGTTCCTTGTGAATTTGAGGCCTAAATGGATCGTTTGTAATTGTTTTATATTTTACCGATTTAATAATAATGGAAATAAAATGAATAATAGATCAATTCGATTTAGGGATAGGGTTTTTTGCAATTTTTATGCTTCAATTAATGTTTAAGGATGCCTATAAAAATGATTAAATGATTTGATAAATTAGGGTTCGTGTTTTGGGAATTTATTTTTGATCGAATGGATTTAATAAAACTATAAGGGTGCGTTTTGAAAATTATTAAACTTAAGGGTTGTTTTGGAAATCATAATAACACCAGGTATGATCATATAAAATTGGTATAAGGGTTAAATGTGTTAGTTTTGTGATTAAAAGGATTAAAAATGAAACTATATATAATTATTAAATAGAATTGTATTTTATTTAAAATAGAGGGACCATTTTTGTAAATTCTGAAAACTCAGTGTCTAATCTGGAAATAATTATATTGAGGGGCTAAGGATGTAAATGTGATAATTAAATGGGCTTGTATGCAATTTTGATAAATAAAAGGATATAAATGGTTAATTATATAAATAAATGTATATGTTTTGTAAATAATTAAAGTAGAGGGTGTAAATGGTAAATTCCGGAAACTTGAAGGTTATTCAGTACTTAAAATATATTAAAGGGTATAATATGCAATTTTGGTAATTTATAAGGCCTACTTGTAATTTCTAATAATTATAAGGTATAAATTGTAATTATTTAATTTAAAGGACTTCTTTGAAATCATTGTAACTAAAGGGTATAAAGTGTAATTTTGGCATACTTGGCTGATGTAAATTGTGGCATACTTGGCTGATGTAAATTGTATATATGTGTTATAATATGAATACTTTCGTTTGAGACCCTTAACTTGCTTTATCGACACTTTTAACCCTAAAACATGTTAAGTGACATTTCGAAACCCTAATTTCAGAAAACGTGCATAAAATGAAATCCTTGGCATATATGAACCCGGGAACTTGTTAAGATGACAAAACTAACTTATAAGAATATGTTAACATTTGGAAACTTGCTAATTTTGGAAATCTGCTAATTGTGGAAACATGCTATTTATGGAAAGTACTATTTATGAAAACCTTCTAAAATTGGAAACCTCCTAAATAAGGAAACTTACTAAAAATATAAAGTCTTCTAAAATGCTTAAACTGCTTAAAGTAGAAAGTTACTAAATATGGAAAGTTACCTAAAATAGAAAGCTGCTAAATATGGAAAGTTACTAAAGATGGAAAGATAACTAAAAGAGGTAACTTACGTCATTTGAACTCTTCTTGATTCGTATCTGTGACCCGATAATCTTTTATCATTGCTTGTTATTATATTAGTTTAAACATGAAGGACCAAACATGTTACTTAGAAACTTTATAACCGAATAGTTAGGTAATTCGGTTAAGACAAAAAAGGAATGGATGCATCGGTTCATCACACCGATTCACATCCTTATATATATGTATGTATTGTATCGATCAAATGGTTAGATAACATAATAAAAATTTACTTATTCATAGAAACAATTTGCAACTTATAATATAGCGAGAGTTGGCACAACAATTGGCATCAAGAGCAAGGGTTATACACGAAACAAAATTCTGTTCTCTGCATAACATAAACACAACGAGAAGCCATAGAAGGACGCAGGGAAAAGAAGAAGAACATCGCGTTTTCCTTTCTTTTTTTAGCGAAGAACATCTTTCTGTTTTTCTTTATCTTCCGAAGAAAAACAAACGAGTTTTTGAATAAGGATAAGCGTAGAAGAGATAGTGCACGATCTATTTTACGTTAGAAGTTGCAAACGTACAACATCAAACGATATTGGTGGCGAGGAAGAGTGGAGACTTTGTGGAAGAACCGGTTTGAAACAAATACACAAAGCAAGGAAACATTGTTGTGAAAAACGTATACGTAGAACGAAGGAAGGAGTACTCAAAGGTTTAGTGTGGAGCTAGTGTCGGTACGACACAAGAACAACAACAACGAGAAAAGGAACAAGCGAAGGACTGCTTTGTTTCGGTGGAACGAAATCAGAAACGAAGAGACTGCTTTTGATTTGGCATGGGTTACCAAGGCGTGGTAACAAAAGATTGTGTGTAGGAAAAGCATTTAGATTTCAAAGTGACCGAGATCAAAACAACACACAAAAAGAAGGCAACGTGTAGTGTGGTACAAGGAAGATTTTTGTTTTGTTAAGTGTCGAAAAAAAACATTCGACAACAACACAACAAGAACAAAAGGAGGCCGAAACTCTTTGGTTGAAGATTCAAGGGAGAATCCGAAAGCAACAAAAGAAAGAGGCTGTGGAAAGTTGTTTTTAATCTCGTTGGGTAAAAAAAACAACAACAACAATTCGACAACAATAAAGGAGAAGAAACCTTGGTGTTTTATTTGGTTCGAATCAAAACCAGAAACAAGGAAACAAATCCGAAAGGATTGTTGAAGATAGGAGTCGAATTGGTAGAAAAAGAAGGCAACGAGGCAAGGAGAAACAAGAAGGAACGAAGTGGGAATATCAACAAACGTTGGTGAACGAATTTTACTAACGAGGCAAGGGAATACATCTCGTATTCAACGATAACGAGGTCACAAGTTACAAACTTTCTGGATTTCAATTATATTTAGAATAGTATAGATATATTAGTTTGTACTATTAGGAAATTCCGAAAAACTATTATTGATCCGGTATTACTAGGATTCCCGGAAACTATATATATATTCCTACAATAGAAAGAGATACCATACTAGGAAGAATAATTCCCATACGCACTAGAAGGTGAGGATAATAAATACCTTTAAGATGGCTGGCGATGATACAACAAACGACAACAACACATCAAATATTGTGAAACCTTTAACACCTATGGCACAATGCCAATGCCCTAAGTTGAAAAACACAAATTACACGGTATGGGCTATACAAATTAAGGTTATACTAGAAGCAAATGGTTTGTGGGAGACAATAGAACCTAAAGAAAACACGCAAGTAGATGATAAGTGATGCGCGTGGATTGCAACACGCACTACGTTTTACCTCTCGAGGGATCTCGAGAAGCTTGTAATCCCCACCAGGCAGTGTACCTGACCGATGTAGTATAGTGTAGTGGCAAGTACCGGGGGATTGATCGTTCTCTCGCAGGGAATAGTGTTCGTTAGGCTAAAGGCTACTCTAATCTAGATCTAAGGGTGGAGGAAGATTCTTTTTGTATTTTTATATTTTATGAAAGCAGTAAAATCTCTGGTTTTGGAGGAGAGGGCGGAATTAGTTGCTAGTCAACTAACCCAAGTTATCTACTTCTAAGCTACTTATATTTTTGTATTTTTTTTGGTTTTGGAGGAAATCAGTGGTGGAGAGTAGTGTTTACTTAGATTTCATTACTCCCTAACTATCTTTTACCATGTAATTAGTATGTTGAGTTTGCGTGGATGACGGGTGTATTCCTAACAAGTCGTAGGGAGTGCGTTCAATTCCCTAACTCTATAAGTTCCTACCTCACTCTATGACGATACGTCAAGCATCCTATCATGAGCTCACCGATAGCAACCTATGCATGAAATACTACCTTAAAATCGATAACGCACATACGATTCACGTTTCTAAAGACGTTCAAGCTTGTTACCGTATAGGAGATTAGCCAGTTTTCTCTAGTCTAACGTAGATGAAACATTCACCCAAACACAATCACAACATACACATCACATGATAATCAATAGTTAGGTTTCATTAGATCTAAGCAAACACAAAGTAAATTAGCCTAGCATGTTGAAAGAAAGACAAGCACAAGCATATATCACACACTCAATTACTCCCTAACTATCTTTTTACCTGTATATTAGTATGTTCGAGTTTGCGCGCCCGCGGGGATACCCTCTAAGGTCTGTAATACACGTATTAGGGTTTAACCCTAAAGTTCTCCACTCCAAAATTCGACTAAAGTTCCACACAAATAAAGAAAAAACGTTCTATATATATAGAAAACGCGGGCTGACGGCGTCAGCCCAATAGGTGACGTCGTCAGCTCGACGATTAGGGTTTCCTGACGGCCTTGGTTGACGTGGTCATAATTGCTGGTTCCAGATCTGACGGCCTTGCACCATTATCTAAATACCATATGCTGTCATCCTTTGAAGCATATTTCCCTGGATGACAGCATATGGTATTTAGATAATGGTGCAAGTAACCATATGACGGGAACTAAGAGTCATTTTAAGGATATTGATGAAAGCGTAACAGGACGAGTACGTTTTGGAGATGGATCATATGTACAGATAAAGGGAAAAGGCTCTATACTGTTAGGTTGTAGAAACCAGGAACAGAAGGTAGTCTCAGATGTATACTATATACCAAACCTCAAGAGCAACATACTAAGTCTAGGACAACTTACAGAAATAGGTTGTAAAGTCATAATGGACGGAAATAAATTGACTTTGTATGATAAAAGCAGGAAATTGTTGATGAAAGTAGAAAGATCTAAGAATAGACTTTACAGTATTAGACTCCAGATAGACATACCTATATGTCTCTTAGCAAACGTAGATAACCAAGCATGGTTATGGCATGCTAGATTAGGTCATCTGAACTTTGACGATATCAACAAGATGACTTGGAGGGTCTAGTGGAAGGAATACCGAGAGTAAACCATGCCGGACAGATTTGTGATGCATGTTTATTAGGAAAGCACAGTAGAACACCATTTCCAAACCAAGCTAAATTCAGATCAAAGAACCCGTTGGATTTAATATATGGAGACCTCTGTGGTCCTATTAGTCCAGCAACACACTCAGGCAAGAAATTAATATTCTTGTTAGTAGAAGATTGTACACGTTTTATGTGGGCTTACTTTCTGACCTCGAAAGACCAAGCATTTAGTACATTCAAGGAATTTAGACAGAAGATAGATATGGAAATGAGAATGAAAGTGAGGATGCTAAGAACAGATAGAGGAGGTAAATTTACATCAAATGAATTCACCAAGTACTGTAAAGATAATGGAATAGCACGACAGTTGACAGCACCATACTCACCACAGCAGAATGGAGTAGTGGAGAGAAAGAATAGGACAGTGTTATCAACTACGAGGAGTATGATGAAAGCCATGAAGTTACCCTTAACTTTTTGGGCGGAAGCAGTGAAACATGCCATTTACATACTCAATAGGGTACCTACAAGAGCTCTGATAGTTAAAACTCCATATGAGGCACTCTACAATAGAAAACCAAATCTGGAAAACCTAAGGATATTCGGATGCACAGCTTATGCAAAGATAACGATACCTCACTTAAAGAAGCTGGATGACAGAAGCATACCAATGATTTACTTAGGAGTAGAGGAAGGATCAAAAGCATGTAGGTTATATGATCCGATAGCAAAGAAGAAACATGTTAGTAGGGATGTTAAGTTTATGGAAACAAAACCATGGGATTGGAACAAAGATGAAGAAGATACGAGTACACAAGACACATTTTGGGCTAGTTTTGTGGTAGAAGGAGTTGACAACGAAAATGCTACACCAGTCAACACAGATATCAATAATACCATTGATAACACGTATCAAGAACTGGATCCACCACCAGATCCAGTTGCACCAATCACACCACGAACATACACCTACTACCCTAACTCATAAGAGGATGAGCACGCTACTATTAGTTCATTAGAGAGCTCAGATGAGAGATATGATCATAGACCAGTACGAGGTTTAAAAGGTTTAGCAGAAATCTATGAAACTGCACAACAGGTTGAAGCACCTAGTTTATTTTTCACAGAAGAAGAACCTCGTAATTATAAGGAAGCATCAGCAGATAAGAAATGGATTGAGGCCATGGAGATTGAATTAGATTCAATCAATAAGAATAACACATGGATTCTTACTACATTGCCAGAAAATCAAAAGGCAATTGGACTCAAGTGGGTTTTTAAAACCAAGCGAGATGCACAAGGAAAGATCATAAAATATAAGGCACGTTTAGTAGTAAAAGGATATGTACAAGAACAAGGAATAAACTTCGATGAAGTATTTGCCCCAGTTGCTAGGATAGAAACAGTACGGTTGATATTAGCATTAGCAGCATATCATGGTTGGCAAGTTCATCACTTGGATGTAAAATCAGCATTTTTACATGGAGATTTGAAGGAAGAAGTCTACGTTACACAACCTGAAGGGTGTGTACAGCCAGGAAATTCAGAAAAAGTATATAAGCTTATCCAAGAGCTTGGAATGTGAAGCTTGATCAAACGTTAAAGTCATTAGATTTTAAGAAATGTAATCTCGAACAAGCAGTTTATACGAAGAGAAACAAGAATTCTACGATTATAGTTGGAGTTTATGTAGATGATTTGATAATCACGGGCACTCCAAAGAAGGAATTAGAATTATTCAAATCCCAGATGGAAGAAAAGTTTGAAATGAGCGACTTAGGATTGTTAGCTTATTACCTTGGGATAGAAGTTACACAGACAGGAGGAGAGATTACAATTAAGCAAACTGGTTATATTAACAAGATCTTGAAGGAAACAAGTATGACGGATAGTAATGATATAAAGATACCAATGGATCCCGGTACTAAGTTGGTCAAGGCGAAAGATGGTAACTCAGTTGACGCAACTTACTACAGAAGCTTAATTGGAAGTCTCAGGTACTTACTACATACAAGACCAGATCTTAGTTATTCAGTCGGACTACTTAGCAGATTCATGCAAGTCCCAAAGGAACATCACCTGAAGGCAGTAAAGCAAGTAATCCGATATATCAAAGGAACAAAGGAGCATGGCATAATTTACAAGAAAGACGGCGGCTGCAAGATTACAGGTTACAGCGACAGTAGTTATGGAATCAACACTTATCAATGAAAAGGAACTACTGGCATAGTATTTTACTTTGGAGAGTCACCCATTACCTGGTGTACTCAGAAGCAACCAACAGTGGCGCTATCATCATGTGAATCATAATTCATGGCGGCTACTGCAGCAGCATGTCAAGCCTTATGGTTAAAGAGATTACTTAGTGAATTAACTGGAAGTGAAGAAAAGAAGATAACGTTGAAGGTAGATAACGTTTCAGCAATAGCACTAGTCAAGAACCCAGTTTTTCATCGAAGAAGTAAACACATCGACATTCGTTATCATTTCATTCGAGAATGCGTAGAGAATGGGCACATCAATGTGGAACACGTCAGCGGAGAACTGCAAAGAGCAGATATACTAACAAAGGCTCTACCAAGATTGAAGTTCACGACAATGCGACAAATGCTCGGAGTTCAAGATTTAGCAAGAAGCAACGATCAAGATTAAGGAGGAGAATGTGACCCGATAATCTTTTATCATTGCTTGTTATTATATTAGTTTAAACATGAAGGACCAAACATGTTACTTAGAAACTTTATAACCGAATAGTTAGGTAATTCGGTTAAAACAACAAAGGAATGGATGCATCGGTTCATCACACCGATTCACATCCTTATATATATGTATGTATTGTATCGATCAAATGGTTAGACAACATAATAAAAATTTACTTATTCATAGAAACACTTTGCAACTTATAATATAGCGAGAGTTGGGACAACAGTATCCACTCTCTTCTAGGTTCGGTGAAGCGGGAATGACCGTTCTCCTTTCGTTTGGTCTCGGTTTGTTTTGACTCGGCAAAGGTATAGATATTTCGTACTCTTTCAGTAAGAGTGCACACTTTCTCTCCATTGACCTTGTCTTTGATTTGTTATCGTGTTATGATTCCATTTGGTCTTGGTTATGATCCTTCATACTTGGCTCTATGATTGATGTGTTCCACTGGTATTGTAATCCAATTGTTATTCGTTTGGACTCTTATGGTATGATGTTGACATGACCCGTTCGATAACCTTTCGTGACCTCAACTTTTGAAACCTTGTGGGACTTTGAATGTTCTTTTGGGGTATTATAACGGGAGGTGAAATCTCTTTTCTTAAATTATGACATGGAAACATTTAAAGGAGAAATTATTTTATAACGACACTTTTAACGTGATTTAAGACCACTCTTATATGGGATTTTACAAATTCGTGAAGACCATTTTAAATAATATTTTATGAAAACCTTTACTAAAGATCACTTTTATTAATGTCATCTCTTGGAAGATCTTTTCTAAATGAATCTTGTTGTAAACCTTTTAAATGAGATTGTACTACGAACCTTTTTAAATAAGTGATGGGAACCTGCTAAATTGAACTTTTGTTTTAAACTCTCATTATGACCCTTTGATTATGAACTATGGGACTTTGGAACTTGGAATAGTGAACCTTGTGGATTGGGAACTTTGGCTTTGACCTCTCCATGTTGACCCATTGATATTACATATTTGATTGATCATTTGACATTGACCTTTGATACTGAACCTTTGATACTGAACCTTTGATACTGAACCTTTGATACTGAACCTTTGACATTGGACCTTTGATTATGACTTGGCACTTACACTTTGATATTGAACCTTGACTACTTGACCCTTTCAGTATTTTACCCAGGTATTACTTGTTGTGGAATAGCCACAACCATAGCATTGATGCACCAATTATGTACTCTGGTGGGGCCGGAGAGATGTCCCCCACCGTCCCTGATTTGTTATCGACTACTGCTATGATTATGATTTGTTTGTAGGGGCGTATGGATGCATCCTAGTTTTGATTGTTTGATATTTGTTTGGGCTACGACCATTATGATGACGACATGGATTTGGACTACATATATATTTGTTTGGTGACTGGGCATGCGTGCATGCAGCCCCTCACATTTTGGGAGTTAGCTACTCCACCCATTTGAGGACACCCCTCCTACTACTTTTGGTATTCTGAGGTCTCCCCTCCGAATAAACTGATTACGAAGATGTGATATGATTTGTTTGGATCTTTGTTTGGCCTGGGGTAAATATATTGATACCTACACTCACCTTACACCTTGACCTTTTATCCTACTTCTTTACCTTGTACTTATTGTGTTTCTCTCGACTTTATTCATTGTATTTCATTTGTATCATTTCTATGCTTTTGCTTTGCTATATGTATATATCTGTTCACTGAGCTTTGTAAGCTCAGCCGCATTTCTTTTCTCATGCGGCAGGTTTAGTAGGAAGCTGGGTTATGGACGGATAGATCTTATTTTGGGCTTAGAAGACTTCACCCTGATTAGCTACTGGCTGGACTTAGAGATGATTAAAAGTATTTGATGTTGGGCTTAGTATATTGTACTTGGGCTTAGTTCATCGTTGTTGCTCTTTTGTGTTTTGTATTTTGTTTAGTTTTCCTTGTAACCTTTGTAAACCTTGTATTGGTAATGTATCTCCGTTTCGCTTGTGTTCTGATTTGACTCCATAATGTTACACTTTGGCCCTTCTCGGGTTGGGGTGTTACAATCACCAACCTCAGCCCAACAAATAGGAGAACGACACTTACGGCCATACAACGCCTCAAATGGTGCGGCCTTAATACTCCTATGGTAGCTGTTGTTATAGGAGAACTCAGCTAGAGGTAGATATTTCTCCCAACCTTTTCCAAAATCAATTACACAGGCACGAAGCATATCCTCCAACGTTTGGATAGTTCTCTCAATTTGACCGTCGGTTTGGGGGTGATAAGCAGTGCTCATATCAAGTCTCGTCCCCAAAGGGGTTTGGAGTGATTTCCAAAAGGCTGACGTAAAACGACTGTCACGATCCGAGATAATAGATATAGGAACACCATGTCGAGAAACGATTTCCTTCACATATAGTCGAGCAAGTTTGTCGATACCGTCATTTTCGTTAATCGCAAGAAAATGAGCAGACTTAGTCAGTCGATCCACAATTACCCAGATAGCGTCACAACCGCTAGTTGTCTTTGGTAATTTGGTAATGAAATCCATCGTGATCCGCTCCCATTTCCAAACTGGGAGTTCAGGCTGTGTCAGTAATCCTGACGGTCTCTGATGTTCGGCCTTAACTCTAGAACATGTCAAGCCCTTACTGACATACAAAGCTATATCCGCTTTCATGTTTGGCCACCAATATAATTTCTTTAGATCTTGATACATCTTGTCGGATCCATGATGAATGGAATACTTTGATTTATGCGACTCATGCATAATCAATTTGCGAATTTGTTTACGAGTACATGTTCATATACTCATATAGTCGATCATATGTGTATATATTAGAAACATTGTTTAATAATTGTAATATAATACAGTGTCTAATCTACTCCAATATCTACTGAAACTGGGATATGTCTTTCAAAAGAAAGGGTTCGACTTATCATGGTAGATAGGCATTTTTGAAATAGTAAACATGTGGATAGAGTCAGAAATCCCCACACTTATCTTATATCTAAATGGTTTTATGTGCAATGTGATGCATCTCGTCTTAAAGAGACTGATGCATCTCATTTGTCGTGTTCTATATGGAAGGCGAACGTGAACCTACAATATTTTAGTTAGAGAACATTTCACACAAGTTACTGTTATATTATAAAACTTTTGACATGATAATTTTATCATACATTTATTAGTTAACCTTTTAATTAATTTGTTCCGGATATTAACATTTCAAGGCCGTGAAATCTTTGACAAAAACATTTGTTCGCCATAAAATTTAGTCACAGGGTACCCGCCGCCGCATTGTGCGGGTACCCTGCTAGTATGGTATAAGGTATATGAAATTTTGTATTTCGAAAACAGTTTTTACTTGTGGAATGAATCAGATAGCAATATTTTTCCCTAAATTATCCCTAATAAGGTCTATTGAACACTCGGGAGCAATGTAACACAAGTGAATGGTTACGAAACCAGTTTAGATAAAACTGAAAATTTGGAGGTGACTCGTATTTTATAAGTATCATGCTCGTTCGTCTTTAAATCATTTGTTAAGTTGTCTTGAACATTTATTTTGGATCATTGTTTAAGTAACACCACTATGTTTTGAATCAATGTGATTGATTAACGTAGTTGAACACACAATTGGTTTTTGTAAAAGTCTTGTTGCTATTTTGTTTAAGGGTGTTTGTACAAAGTTGTTTAGCAGGCTAAATCTTAATTCTAATAGAAAACTCATGGTTTATTGTGAATAACTTCAAAAGTTGCTATTATGTGTCTAAAACAACTCAAGATAATCATAAGACACGGTGTTTGGAGTAGCTCATAATGGTAATATGATTTAAAAATGAGCTTACTAATCCCTAAGGTACACAGTAACCTCAAAAATAGACTCACTTAGAAAAATCAAGTGACAAGATCATTTGAGCATTTATTTATATGGGGTGAGTACTTGTAGAACGCGTTTAGATTTGACCATGCTAAATAGTTGCGGGTATTTGTTGGATGATGCCACATATTCACATGGTGAAATTACTAAAAAACACATATATTAATTTTTTTACTATTGATTGCTCGTTGGCAAAGTTTTACAACCACATCACAATTTTATGATTTTAAATGGATTTTGTTATCAATTAAATATCACAATCTACCGGATGAATAAAAGGGTATTTGGGATTGCGTTTGTATATAGATTATTTGATTATTGCATTTCTAAAACACAAATAATCAGTTTTCGGTGTTTGGCGAACAAACTTCAAAAATCAATTTTCTGCGTTATAAGGCTTTCAAAATGATGTTTTGGAGCTGCTACTCATCCCTTACTTTTTGGAAACGTGATTCTCTTTTTTTTTCTTTTAATTACTATAATGCCCTTATTAATTGTTTGCATGTGTGGCTTGCTGTGGCCTTTTGTTTTCATATGTCTCAAGTTTTGTCTTTTTCACATCCTTTTTGGTAAATTTATTACTAAAGTTTTTAAATAATATACTTTGCCAAACACTAAAAAAACTGATTATCTGATTATTGCGATATCAAATAGCATAATCTAATCCAAACACTATATTTCAAAACCACGTTTTGCAATAGCTGATTAACTGATTATCCGTTTTCAAAATGAATAATCTATTTTACATAAGCACTCCCAAACACCCCCTAAATAGACTAATAAATAACGATATCACGCATTATTATAAAATATTGTAGATTACCAACTAAGACATAAGGCAACACATTATAGTTGATTCAAGTTAAAACTCAACATCGCTATTATTGTGTTGCCTTTATCTACTATCTTAATAAAACAGGGTTTTGAAAATATGATCTCTCCCCAAAATTCTTTAAAACCTGTCACCTGGAAATTCATTTTGATCCAATGGTCCTCCTTGCAAGTTTCCTCCCAGCATTAACTTTCACAGTAAACCCTTCCCCAAATGATAAAAAACAATCACGGATCAAAAAATCATCCAAAACATTTAAAAAGAAACACACACACACAAATCTCCAAACAAACCATAACCGAAAAATACACAATCAAACTAAACCTTTTTTTTAGAGGAATCAAAAGACTGTTTCATCATCAAAGATTCAGCACATGCCTGTTAAATAAATGATTTTTTGATGATCGAGTGATAAAGAAACGATTTTTTTTATCAAGAAGCCCTCCCCACAATCTGCTAAAGGTACCAACACAAGAGTTGATATTTGATCTTCATATATCCTAATAATTTTATGGTTTTAGCCCTTATTTCAAGTCATTGTTATTTTTAATGATTATACTAACTCAGTCTATGCTTTTCGTGTTCATTCTAATATATAATCATGAATTTAAATTTGTGAACATGTCGAGTTATGAATTTAAATTCATCATCTTCACAATTGGATAAAAGTTATATGTAATTTATAATATTATACGCATACCAAGTGATTGATGAAATACCTAAATGAAGAGAAAAGGTTCTAACTCAAGTTCACTTATCGTTTACAGCTTTATATAATTTTGACTTTAAGCTATGATCGGAAATGGCTATTGGAAATGAAGGTATTCTCAAAACTAATCCACTTATTTTTGTTTCTTAACTCTTACGGCTATTATATTTCAGTGAAGTGCCATTTTGTGACCAATTTCACATAAATGTAGTGGTTGAGGTGTTTATGGGGTTGTTGGTTGATTTAGAATAAATAAAAGATGATGATAGTGAATTTCATAAAAGCCACTTTAATCTACTACACCCCTTTGTCATATCAGGTCCTATACAGCTTAAAGTTGTGCCTCCAATGGAAGCTTGCCCTCCTTGATACCCAAACCACATTCATGGACCAAGGTCTCTCCACATAAACTATTTTGACATCCTTTTATTTCATAGCAACTGTTAAAACTTAATATGTATAAATAGGGCTACCATATGTCGAAAATGAGGATTCCTAAATTTGTATTATTTTATAAAAGTATCATGAGCAATGATAGGCATGCGTAAAACATTAAATGTATGCCTAATTGACAGTTTATTTTTCCTTGCTGGAATACAGACAACAAACATAACTTATCAAGGAATGTTTGTCGCTGATTTCTAAATATAGTTTTTGGCATTGAGTCTTGAAAGTCATTATTCTATATGAAATGAAATAGTTGAAGTTGATAACTTGAAACAAACCATGACGGGTAAAGAGTGTCTGGATATGCTTATAAGATTTGAAGTTGTAACAATTATAAGATCGGTGTTTTAAATGGTTTGAAAAATTACGAATCTAAAGATTTACATGTAAAACGAACCTTGATATGGAGTAAATATATTATCAAACTGATATAACGCGACTACATCGAAAATGGTTATCCAAAGTTTATATTTTTAACCTTGGATAAATAAGTAATTGAATTAGTTGGACTGACCAAGACTTTAGTAAACATTATTGTGATTTTCAAAACACAACACATGCTTAATGTGTGTTCTTGACTTAATTATATACATGCTATACATATACAGGTTTGCAATGCATTGAGAAAGAGGAATGACTATGGATGAAGGGCGAGCATGTGTTATTTCGAGGAAGAGTATTGTCTTTTATGAAGCCCTGTTCAATGTAAGTTATGTGATCATAAATGAGTTCGATATGTATGCAAGTGAACAAATTGTGTTTTCAAACTTGTGTATGCTCATGGGTGTTTGGAATTTCCTTAAAAGATATATGTATTGGTTCAACTAATTTGAATTACACGTAATTGTACAGAAGAGAACTAATAGATGATGAGGAATGGCTTCATACAAGAGATATTGGGATGTGGTTGCCTTGAGGTAAGTAGGTAGCATAAAATGTATACTTTGTATATCTATAACAAATGGTAAGTAAGTGGCATAAAATGGTTAATGCAGTGTGGTGCTTGCATATTTGTTGAAATTCGCAGCTTGGTCATTCGCATATGACTCTACTACTTCACTCCCACTTTAAATTACACAGGATATACTATGCAATGTTTTGTGATAAAAATGGAAATGCTCCTTTCCAATGGCTATAACACAACTGTGGATAATGTTGATCATACAACACTCGAGTAATCGAGGGTGATCCAGTTGCATATATGTTATGCTCGATTAAAAGGTGTACGGTTATTCAATTTTGTAGTTGTACTTTAGCAGATATGCATTTGGAACTTTTTTCATTCATTGTTCTATGTACCACGGTTCACGAACTGTGTACCATCAGGAACTCAGGATCAGTTTTAAGTTTAAAATATGAGAAATAAGTTTCAAGTTTAAAACATAACTTAAATCGACCAATTCATATGTTAATGGGTCAAAACGACATCTTTAGTCTGTTACAAACCTTTGTTCATATAAGTTTAAGGAAACTTTGTTCATGTAGAATGTTGAATTGACTATTATTAAACCGGTGCATTTTTCTTTTATAAAATTCGTCAAGTGATACTTCAATTGGAACATTCATTTGTACGGTTACCTTCTATATAATTGAATTCTATTATGTTATTTCAGGCAACGGAGTGATATCGAGATGTGTATGCAAGCTAAATAGCTAAATGAAGGGCCAATTGATGGGCATGTGCACTTTAAACTTGAGGATGATGGCTTGGTCAGGTCTTTATTTTTGTACCATTAAGATGTTTAAGTCTGATTTTTGGTACCAAGAATTATAGAAAAAAAGACATGCTTGGCAGCTTGATGTGTATGTAACTAAACATAAGAGTTTATATGCACATGCTATTGATTGAAATGGCTTTGTATATTCTAGGTTGGACATGTTCACTTTGGACTTCCTGAACCAAGTTGCACCTACCTATGAAGAGGTTGATAAAGTATATGAACGCATGATTTCCAAACACCATGGTCAAGAGAACATATACTATAGTTCAGATAAGCGTGATTTCCAAACTCCATGGTCAAGAGAACATACTATAGTTCAGATAGAGTTTCGGATATAGATGTTGATTTCAACTTTGACGAGTAAACATCATCGGTTCAATGAATTAATAAACTTTATCGTTTATAAGTGTGTTTTTCTTTGCTGTTTCTTTTGCAATCAACTCCGTAACTTCTTACTTGTGATAACATCTATTAGTTTAATGTCTTTCTAACGTGTAACTTCTTACTTGTGATAAACATCTATTTAGTTTTAATATCTTTCTAACATGTTTGTATCAATTTTTTTTCATCACATATTATCTTAAACAAATTCTTAGAGCTAGCCGCCCATCGGGCGGGCCTTGAGGCTAGTTAATAAATAAGACTCGAATTTTAACTTGATATCGTTGTTATTGTGCTTCCAATATGGAAATTACGAGAAATTATAAAATCTTGAGCATCGACACAATTAAGCTACAAAAATATTGACAAATTTCTATTTCACGAACGATATAACATACATGAAAAGACAATCGAGGAATACTAAAGCTTCTAGAACTAAATAGATATTAAGGCTTCTATTGATTATTACCGGAAATAGCTTTGTATAAAACATGTTATAAAATGAAATTTGTGCATTTGTAGTATGCATAAAAGTAAAAGTTCCATCTTATGACATATTTAGTATTGCATAGAAAAAGTAATTGTTGATATAACTGCATATAAAATTTTAGGGCATGTATGGGGCGTGAGATTATGAAAATATTATTTATTTTTGAAAAATAAGACACTTAAAATACAAGCATTGTTTGAAAGATATGTAACATATATTAGATTTAAAAGAAAAGTAATATTTTATAATTTATTAAAATAAAATGTTACTTCATGTAATTTATATAATTAATCTCTATTTTTAATCCCCGCACCATCTCCATATCTAAATTCAGCAATAGTTACCTTTGCCAAACATACCCTGAAGCTAAGTGTTATGGTCACAAAACCCACGACCTCCTCACCAACGTCACTTCACCATTCAACATACCATAAAACCCACCACCAACAGGTGTAATGGTTACCACCAAACCAAACATATAAAAATGGATTGTGATATTCTCATCCTAATCCTATAGATTGTGAGATTTAATTGCAACATGTCAAAGCAATTTAAATGACAAATTACACAATTGCCATTTTTTCTTGAACCATCACAAATAAAACTAGTGGGTCATTTTTGTCTTTTTATAGCAAATAAAACTAGCGGGTCCTAGAATTATAAATTCATCACACCCAAGAAGAAATATAAAAGGTTCCATTCATGTATTTTTAATTTCCTCAGCCCACATCTTATTGTGAACAAAACAAGCAAATTCAAACAATTTTAATTTTAAATCCTATTAAGGGGCTGTTTGGTTCGAGTATATTGAGGTAATTTGATGGAATTTGCAATGTATATACCTTCAAGTATTGTGTTTGGTTGACATAGTGGAGATACTAAAAAATCTATAAATTGCTAATAGTGAGCATATTAAAATTCTTTTATTATGAGAGCCATTTTGAAATTTCAAGTTATCAAGTAGCAATATTGGGTCCACCATTAAATAAAGAAACACATAATGCCAAGATTTTATGGGTATGTTTGGCGACACGTAGCAGTAAGCAGTAGCAGCAAACACTAAATGTTTATTTTAAAAAACATGTTTGGTAACATAGCAGTAGCGGTAATTATAAAGTTTTAAAATTACGAAAAAGAGCACGTATACATTAAAACAAAAAAATGATTAAACAAATAATAAAGTTATTACTTTTAAGGTACTCATTACTTTTACATGTTTGATATTACATAAACATCGTTATACGCTAGGTATAAGTTATATGTGACTTGCGTTTCATATTGTACATATTGTGATTTATGATATCTTGTCATTTGATATGAAACCAACTCATAAATTATATTTTTAATACAACATGTACATGTATTCCTATTTATAACCATTTATTAAGAAGTTAAGTAATTGTTATATATTATTGTTTTAAAAGTAGTATGTATAACCATTCATTTGTACGTATTATATTTGAGGGTAAATATGTAAATTTCTTAACAAAATATTGGGAGCAGCAGACCAGCAGTGGAACGCTTGTTCATGAAGCTTTTCATTTTGGAGCGGTAAGGATAGTTTCAACCGCTATTAGAGATGTTGCCAAACAAGCTTTTCATCTAAATGCTTACCACTTACCGCTCTTAAACGTTTCCTGAACACTTGTTGCCAAACATGACCTATGTATAATGACCCCACAAATTTGACACCTCTAACTTGGGTCCCACCAAAAGTACACGAAAACACATTAATTCACACTCTTTAAAAATATCTCAGGTCCCACAATATATGTGTAGTGATTTAGATTTTGCCAACCAAACAAGAAAAATATTTTAAATGTTAGAATTTTAAATGTAAGGTAATCACACATATTAAAATTCCATAATTTAAAATCTGTGAACCAAACGCCCCGTAAATTCCTTGAAATTGTCCCTATCAAACACTACATAAATACTAGCAAGGTACCCGCTTGAAATAAAAATTTTCGATGAATAATGTATATAGTTTATTATGTTTTTTTTGACAATAAATTTACGGATATCATGAATTTCATATAGCCCATGCCCGTTCGGGCTCGAACCCGTTGGCCCGTGCCTTTTCGGGCTTGAGCCCGTTTGGTCTGCGCCTGTTCGGGCTCAAGCCCATTTGGCCTGTTGCCCGTTCGGGCTTGAATATTTGTATAATGTGCTTTATTATTTGTAGTAGTGAAATTTAATGCAGGAATTGTGTTTAATTTGGTTGTACAATATGCTTGATAATTTGTATTTCTTATGTAAGGGGTGTTTTAATAACCGTATTAATTGTATTTATTGACCAGTTAAATAATTGATTACATTAAATAGCATTAATGTGGTTTTTGTTGTACACTATGCTTCTTGTCTTGTACGTCTGAAAATTATGTGCATTAAAATGTTGTACACTATGTTTCTTTTCTTGTAAGTAGTAGTCATTATAGTCATTAATAACATTGACCACTTTAATAGTATTAAAGTTGTAAGTCTGAAAATTACATCATGCTTATTTTGTTGTACACTATGCTTATTTTGTTGTAAATTTAAAAATTGGTTGAAGCTATTGTATATTGTGATTAAATGATTGTACTTTTTGGCGAAAGGGTGTTTTAATAGCATTAATGTTGTTTGATAGAATTTTGATCTTAAAATGACATCACGCTTTATTTTGTTGTACAATATGCTTACTTTGTTGTAATTTTGAAATTGAGTGCATTAAAGTGTTGCAAACTATGTTTAATTTCTTGTAAGTCTTAAAATTTTGGAGAGACAGTCATTCATGCTCTATATGTAGTGTAGATAGTGCATTACTATTCATTGCACTAAAACACTCTTCATTCTATTAAAACCTATTCCTTTACCAATACTTTGATATTTAAATATAAAACATAAAAAGTAGTTTATATAAAAAATACTTTTGTAAATTTCACATTAATATCATCAAAATAAGCTCAATATTGATATAAGATACTTAATTTATTTTTCCTATTTATTGCAATATCATGTATTTTATAGATTTTAAAATACAATTAGTGCAAATATATTGTATACATTGGAACACATTTTATTTGGTGCAAGCATATTCTAATATGATACATTTTTGCACTATTTTAGTGTAAACTTTTGGTGTTAATATTGGAGATGCTCTAACATTGCTTTTTCAAAAAACACATGATTTATATTTAACAAAACACACGCTTTGCATCAAAAGTCGAATAAAAATCACGATTTTAAAAGTATAATTATTATAGTTATATACCTTCGTTTTGCACGTGTATTCATCTACAATTTTTATTTACCACTCTTAAGAGCTCCGGGTACGGTGGCTGATGGCTCAAGCCATCACCTTCGGCGCCACACTATGGCACGAGACACCATACCAGGCCTTGGCTGGTAGACACTCGCGCCACCACCACCAGCCCACACGGTGGGTATTTCTCTTTGCTTTTTTTCTTTTTTTCGTTGCTCGAGCTTTTCTATTTCATCAACATAAATTTTGTTTTTGCCTGTGAGAGACTCATCAAAATAAGAAAAAAATGTTGTTGAGTTGGTGCTGCTGTGTTGAAGAGGCTGTATTGAAGGCTGCGTGAAAAAAATTATACCCTATAATAGTTTTTAACTAATGCTCCGTATTTTTTTTATAGGCCCATGGACTATGAGAAATTAATGACATGTAAGATCCTTTGTTTTAAAGGCCCATTCAAAAGCCTCGTTACATTTTTTTTGAACATCAAAAGCCTCGTTACATGATTACATCTTTTTTACATTCTGGAAACAGTAAATTTGATTTGTGTTAGAAAGTATATTGTTTTATTTTAGAAATCAGAAAAATTGAAGAAAAAAAATGCACGACGGCACCAGAAACTGGTGTTATGCCAAGGAGGGGTGTTTTGGTGCCATAGCCAAAACTGGTGCCATGGGCAAAAAGTGCTGAGGTAGCACCACTTTTTCTATGGCACCACTCCATGGCACCAATGAATCAACAATACTAGAAAGAGTATACGTTGCCAATGAATCCCAAGAAATCAATTACACCAAAACTTGCTTAAAAACAATTCACTTTCTCCAATAACATTTCCCCAAACACCTAACTTATACCCCAAATACAATAGATTCGTCCACTTGTCACAAATTCAAAATTCAGACCCAGTTCATACAATATTTATTATAATTTATTGGTTTATTTACACATATGAGGTAACGTACTTAAAAAATTTCTCATGCTTAAGTAACAGACTTTCAAAAATATTAAGTTAAGTAACGAAACTTCTAAAAAACGTTAAAGTTATGTAATTTTACCATTGTTCGCAACTTGGAACCGGATTAGCCGGTTACTTTTGCTTTGACCTTTATTTTGACCATTAAATATCATAGCCTTTACACACAAGGTTTATTAAAACCGTTTCCCCCCCAAATTTACATGAACCCTAATTCCCCAAATACGATCATAAACCCTAATTCCCAAAATTCAGAAACCGTAATTAACGATTCCATGTATAATCATCATGGCGTAAAGGTAAAACCCGACAAGAAACGACCTTTCACAGTCAATTCTAAAACATGAGGGGCCTATTTACAATCAAACCATTTGACTTATATGAATTCGATTGGAGAAGCAAATTACGGACATTAACTTTGAAGGTATGTCATATGCTCAATATTTGATGTTGAGGCTTAGGCATTTTCAGTCCATGCCCTCCCCTTAGGTAGAGCTTTATTATTGCAAAGTAGGAACCCATTACGGATAGGTATTAAGGAGATACCAATAGGATGCTTGATGGTTCAGGCTTTTTAACAGTGATGCTTATGAATCAAAATGGGGGTTGTTTGACTTGTAATGGCTGACATCTTTGATGAGATGCGCTTAGATGTAGGACACACTGAAAATGAACCAGATCAGGGTATGGAGTTAGGTGATTATTTATTTGTTCTAGTGGATTGAAGGAGAAGACTTAGGTGATGCTAGAATTTTTCATGAAGGTGATGAAAATATTTGAATTAGAATGTGTATACAAAAGACATTTCTTATAATTTGTGCTTAATAGTGGTGAGTTTAAGGTTTCATTGATGACACCAGTTGAATGTAAATGGATAGGAAGTTTTAGATTGACCGATGATCCCTATAGTCCTAAGTACAAAGTTAACACTGATTTTTATCCTTAGGCCATTGGGATCCTACACAGGATTGGGGATAGATGGAAACCTGTACTAGGTATGGATTTGAGTCAAATGAACAACTAAACCTTGCTTTAGCCATTATGGTGTCACAATGGTGTATCAACTGTGGTTTTGAAAGAATGATTGAATGCAGTTATTTAGTTTTATTGTGGTAGGGATGTAGAGCTGTAGGATGTGCAGGGGCTGCACTTTAAAAAAGAGCATATACAAAGGAAGTTAAAATCATGGGGGGGAGGGGTACTTTCTAAAGATGAGTGGAGGCGTACTTCTAAAGATGGGGAGGGTAGTTCTAATCATCAAAGGTTCTTAAAAAGGTGTGGATTAAAGAAAAGTTGTTAAGTCAACCTTGATAGAAGGAAAAAGTGTGGTGTGGCCCTTTGACTGTTTGCTTCTTGGATGTCAATGGAATTCCTTCCAAATCAAATCCTTAAGAACTAACACAAATGTTGTAGGAATTTAACTTAGGAAGTTTGCGAGTGACATACAATGGATGCGCACCATTCTTTTGCCAAAGAACTGATTTTGAAGGACCCTTCCATCCCATTGGCTTGAAATGGCAAACCCACAATTAGGTTCAAAATACCATATCAATGTTCAGGTGGGGGTAGGGGGCAATGCCAAAGAGCAAAACAGAGGGCCATTATTTGCTTTGAAGGTGGTATTGAGAAGAACATTATGCAGGTTATTGGGGATATGGAATGGCTGTATTTGATTACTAAATCCAGGCACCATTCGTGTATTGATGATTGAAGAATTCATCTTCTTGGAAAAATTCTTTAGAAGATTCTATGTATGTTTCAAAGGGGTTAGGGATGGCTGGTTTGCAGGTTGTAGAGCAAGTAATAGGATTGGGGATGGTGTTTCCTGAAACACAAATGTAGAGGGTGAGTTGCTTGTAGCTAATGGGGAGAGATGCAAATAATCAGATGTACCCAATGCCATGGCGCTGTTGTGAAGGGTGGAGAACAATTGAAAACCTGGGAATGGTTTTTGGGATTACTATGTTGAAGATCTCAGGTTGCATCAGGGAAATTGGTTGTCTACAATCATTTCAGATTCTCACAGGTTATGGCTTAAAATACATAATTTATGTATCTTCATTAAATTACCAAAATAAATATTCATATATTTTGCATGTACTCTAAACCAGGCGGCTCTTATGAAAAGGGCAGTTAGGGACGTTCCTTCCTAATGCAGAGCATAGAAAGTGCCACAAACACTTGTTTGCCATTTAAAAAATAAGTTTCAGTGGTGGGAACTTACAAGATTTGTTTTTGCGAATCAGCTTCAATGGTGTGCAGGGATAACTTTACTCAAAAATGGAAGAAAATGAGGTTGTGAACCAGAGGCATATGTTACCTGTTCCAGGGAGGAACTAACAGTTGGGGAGCACAGAGCTTTCTTCAGTTTGCGATAGCAAAGTGTCCTAACTTTGAGGGAATGGTATATGTGAGAGTTTTAATAGGGCCATTCCTGGTACAAAGGCAAAGCTTAATAACAATGGTTTGAGGACATCAGGATTGTAATGGATGGCAAAAAGACTGGTTGCTATGAATAGGGATGCAATGGCCCCCCTTGA